>BGZK01001880.1:0-97753 GCA_005406025.1 Eumeta japonica
TTGGTTTCAACCACAATCCTAAACTCGATGCTAATCCCATTAGCAATCATGAACTTCGTCTTACTTCCGATAAAAATCCCACCTCCATTCTTCTCGTTCGTGCTCTTGTCATCTCGCTCTATATCTCCCTCTCCACTCTCTCTCCTAACACTTATCTTGCTATCTAAATATGGTCGTCGAGGTAAAATAAAAATAATGACTTTTAATTTATTTTTTCTACAATTTGCGCATAATTTATCAACACAATACATAGCAGTCGCTTTATGCGGCGATGTGTTCTATCGGTTTTCTAAATTTTAATGAAATCGATTTAAACATTGTTGAGTTATAAAAAGAGATAAAAACAAACAAAAGTATCTCATGTCCTTACCCTAATTGAACCCTAATTTAAGCTACGTCCATAGTGAATTTCATCAAAATCCATTCGGCTGCTTAAAGCAGTGTTACTTTCGCATTTATAGTATAATGACGGGTGATAAGTCGCAGGATTGGCCGCGCTCGCTCCCGGCTCAGACACCACAGATTAAACATACTTACTTATTTGTGAAGGCGCCGCCATCGCGCGCGCAGCACTCTTATCAAAAAGTCTGTTTTTATGGCAAACATTTACACCACTTCACTTTACTTTCAAAGCCATCGGATCGGTCCAAAACAATGTCATAGTTGCATATAGTGTGTTGCTGTTTATGTTGAATTATATAAAGTGTAACCAATGCTTCTATAAAGCCTCTTAGTTAGTGTTCTCTGAAAATAATATTTTATTTATGTGAAATTATGATTGTAACTTAAATTTAGATCTGTCCGTTATTAGATTTTCTTTTAATTTATGGTTGTTTTGAATGATTATGTATTTCCTGAATAAATAAAATTAGAAATTGAAAAAACGATTTTCAATAGAAAGTTCAAGAAGATCGAGACCGGATCGTCGATGTGGAAAATTGTAATGTAATACTTCGCGAGCAAACCTGCTTGCGAAAACTAGTTCAATCAAAAAATGAGATTTATTTCGTACAATATATTTGTTTATATTCAAGACAGCTGATTGGTAGTTGAAATGGCTAATATTAACATAAAGCAAAAGTAACGTGAAATAAACAGACAGAAGAAAGCGGTAATTAAGAAAATGGAACTAAAAGGAAATACAAGCGCGTGACCAACGCTAAAAGTCTGAAATTAACGATTTCTGCGCGCCGGAGCGCGGCCCGATCGCGAAATGTGCTGCGCACGCGGCCGCGCGGGCGCGCTATTTCGGTAGGCGGGTGAAGGCCAAAAATAATGCCGCGAACACGGCGCGAGTGCCCGCGCCTCTGGGGGCTCCGAGCAGCGCCGGCCGCGTCCGACGCCACGGCGATTTGCATCACCACACAGTTCGGAGGAGCTGTTGTGCAAGTCGATGCATAGTCCAGAATGAACACCCGCCCGGCCGCTCGAGCCTCAGATGACTGCAGGAGTTTTATTCGGTTCTCACCAATAGGTGGGCTGATAGGAGAGCTGGAACGGACTCTGGACCGGGATCGGGAGTGAGACTGAGAACCAACTTAATGAAATCGTTACTAACTTAATGAAATAATTACTAACTTAACAAAATAATTACTAACTTAACGAAATAATTAATTGTTTAACCACGCGGGCGAAGCCACCGACGTTTTTTAGTTCAGATATAAAAATTAATGCTTAATGTGAATATTGTAATATTCTTTTTAGTTACCGATGGACAATGCGGTTTAAGGTGAAATGGATTTTCTTCATAAAGGAAAGTAATTGCAGATTTATGTCTTACAAAATGACCGTACTATCGAGTTAACAGTCGGTCACCTTCCGCATATTGACTGTACGACTCCCATTATTATAATATTATAATTTAAACACTAATTACTGGTAGGTACTTGAAAACACTTTTAATATTTCTGCGCTAACGCCCGTGTCCCGTTAAAGTGCTAAGGCCACGTTCACACTCCTTTTGTACTTTAATACGCTCTGTGCTATGCTCTTTAATAGATTCTATAACATTATAGCACATGGAACAGCTTTTATATGCAAATATTATATAATTGATGGGATACGTGAATCAAAACACGCTTTTACGATCGTCTCCGTGTTGCAACATCATATTTTCAAATTGCGTCTAGCAAAGTTAAAACTTCCAAAGTTTTAAACTGGCAGAGTACATGAACCGACTCTGGGTTAGCCCACGACCAGCTCTCGGTGTCACATTATCTTAGTTGCCGTCGTCGGTGTTTTTTTTTAATTTTTTTTCGTTAATCTCGATTTTTTTTCTGCCCGAACTCGCTGCCGTCGGTCCTTAATGCTACGCCTGCTTTCAGATTAGCCGGACGTCAGGATGTGGTTGAAAAGCGAATTAGGTGATACCATTGCACTAATAGGGCAGATCGGGTTGATGAACGCCTGGCAAATGAATATCAAATATTTCGTATCACGAAAAGAACGCCAACTTGGGAAAATTCCGTTGATTTTTGTAGTTTTATTTTTGGAATAGGATGTCGTTTTGTCATACAGTATCGCGGACGGCTGTACAGGTGATGCGTGCGTCTTGAATTATTTAGGGTCGTTGGCCACCGGCGGTAAGTGAAACGGAAAGATTGACTTTCAAACTAGATTTTAGTTAACGTTTTAAATACTGGCACCGAATACGTGCCGGCGTACACTCGCAGACCGCTGACTGCGCCGGCGCAGGACACTCGGTGACAGCGGGAATAGAATCGCATGATAACGCAGTGTGTACGCGGCCGGGTATTTTGTGCTTCGAGTACGATCGGCGAGAATGTCCAAGAACAGCATAGACCTTGAAGATACAGTATACGCCGATTATCTCAAGTAACAATGAAGCGCTGGTTGCAGGTAATTTTATAATTTAGAGCGCTATTAGCGATTTTTAAGTATTTAAAAATAGCCAAATTTGGCATGGATAAGCTACAAACTAAATTTAGCGCCAAAGGTAGTTTTATAGTTTACAATTATCGGCCACAGCGCCCTCTAGCGCTGGAATAGCGGCGGTGGCTGCTTGTAGATTGAAAAGGGCCCGTTTTAATCGGCCCGTAGCCCTTAAAGTTTAAAGTTGTTCACTAACTCCCTTTAACTTCTATTATTGTATATTTTTAGAGTGGAGTGTATTATGTATCTCGAAGTTTTATATGAAGGTCAGTGCCGTTGTGTAGTAAAACGAAACTTTAAGTTTATGTATGATCAATGTGGGGTTGAATTAAATGTCATACTAGATTTGTGTGATATTTGTATAAAGACTTTGGTGTTATCCAAATAGTCACTTGTGACTGTTTGACAACGCTATACAATGTTTAAGCTGTTGTGCTACTCTTAAAGTTTAACCAAAAATAGTGCACTTCAACTAGACATTTGTGATCTTTGTATCTGAAAAAGAGTTTAGTGAACTAAGTTGTCCTGTGCCCGGCATTTGAGTATAAAGAGCTTTCGGTGGTTCTCCCAAGAAACCTTAATTATTAAAGTGACGCTAAAACTAGCCAGTATTATACTTTCAATTGTAATACACATCTTTCGATAAATGAGTCATAAGTCTGTTATATCAACTAAAGATTGTACACTCTTGACTACCGGTGCTGTAACTCATTCAGGACAAGTGTTAAAATAAAACTAACGTTTCAAATCAAATTGCCATTTTTCTGGTCAGCACAGCCTGAAGATCACTAAAACAAATCACTTTTAATCAACGAAATTCGCAATTGCGACACGCACCATAAGAGTGATTGTCACTAAAATTATTTAATAAATTTTAGAATCGAGTACTAAACGCTATTTAATGCTGATAACATTATTTATTTCTTCAGTAATTTTTTAAAAATTCAACCATATTATTGAAGGCGCATTAAAACTGAGATGGAAAATATATTACACATTGACATAGAACAAGCGCAACTCGAAGACTTCCAGAAAATTGAAACTTTATCACGGATACATTTCCAAGGATTAAATAGATCGTTCTCGGCCATTTCTCGTCACATGTCCTTTCTATAGCACTTAAGTCTAAATGAAAAACCTCTTTATATGAGTACAGTTAACTTAAGGGTTATTTCATATACTCCCGGTGCTTAAAACTGTACGTTTAAGTAACGAGGTATCCGATAGATGCTTTGTTTTATTACTGTTTTGATGAACTACACTTTGTAGGTATAGAACGATGGAATTAGATCTACTAGGGCTCGATGCTAAGGGAAAAAGTCGAAACGCAGCGCATCCCCTACGGCGGCAAATAGCACAAGCCTTGGCAGTGCTCACCTCGAGTCCTTGGACGTCGGGCGGCGCGCGCGCGTCCGGAGTTTATTCTTATGATGATCCAGTGGTTATACCTCGACGCTTGGCGTGGAAGCGGAGGTACCTACTTCGTGAATTTTCTTTTTGTGACTGGTCGCGTGAATAATATTGACATAGTAAAACCGTCGGCCCGCACTACCTTGGAAGTTGCAACAGGAAGGGTGATAAGGTTTGAACGGCAGATTATACTTAATTGGCGACCAGATAACGTTAATTTTGGAATTCTACACTTCCATATCGCCATTGGTTTAGATAAATTGTTGTACACAACCGCTATACTACCTGTAGTAGCTATTGACTCTTTAATAAGACTAATATGTATTGATACTAAAACGCATACATAACCTTTACGTTTTATACGGGTCTTAATAATGCAATCGTGCGCAAAAAGCGAAGATATTAAAGTGCTATAGTGTTCTTTGACTCTCTTATACCGAGTTGCGTTAGCACTCAAGATGTAAATAGAACACAACCTGTACGCAGGCCTATTACCCTTTGTCCTAATGTTAGTGTGCCAGTCGGTACGTAAATCATATTTAAAATTTTCAGAACTAGCCACTTAGAAACTGTAAAATAATAAAAAGTGTTTAAGTTTTAAAAAGGTGATCCTTTGCCAACCTTATTATGTATATTGCATTCGTCTATCATTTGTTCTTACAAATTGGTAATTAAAAAGAATATTATTTGTTTAATGTCGATATGATTTTACGCGAGGAGAAAATATTCGTGCAAGCGTTTTCTATAAATTTCTTTACCACTTAAACCGACAAGAAAGTTATAACAGACTTCAGTTGACAGACACACGAACAATCGTATAAGGTTTTTTTTTCATTGGAATATACGGAACTCTGATTGCTTCGTCCAATTTCGACGTATCTCCGTCGTCCACCTTCGTCCCTTTCTCCACTTTCGTGTACGTTTTTAGCGCGAGTAAGAAATTGTGAGAACTAGGACCATAGATAGTAATGTTATTGCCATTTTAAAGTGCATTTGAAACGAGCACGCACAGTAAATGTTACTGTTGAAATTATTCATTCCTTGAGATTATTTTCGGTGAAAATATCCTTCTGCTTCTGTTACGAAGTAAACTTAGAACGGACTCGGTGCGCACGCGTCCTAAGACCTAGCATAGACGCGCCGCGGCTCGGCGCACGTGTCCGATGACGTGGGCACTGCGGCGGGACTCGGCGTCGCGAGAGTCCGCGAGCTCTGTGCGCCGGCGTGGAGCGTTGGTGATGTCGCGCCGCGGCGGCGTGGTGACGCGGCGGTCAGGGCGCGCGTCGAGGCAGACACCGGAGCGAGCTAAATCTAGATGGTGTTTGGGCACGGCAGACGAAACCGGAGCCGAGCGCCCGCCGGCGCCCGACGCGAAGGTTCTCTGCCTAAGCAATAGTTTGTAGACTTCGATGTGAAAACGGCTAATAAAAATTGTTGAAGTACTTTAGTCCAAATTTTCATAAACTATGATTCGTGGTATTATATCGTGGTATATAGTCTATTAACTTGAACTATATGTTCAAATTAAAAATGTCTTCATTTCATAGGTTATAAAATAACACTTGACGTACATCATCATTTTTGGCGAAATTGCACTTTATCAGTTTACCAGTTTATTTCTCAGTTCATTGTGGTAGGGCCGCTCTGCGGTCAAGTCGACTGCAGTACGAAAATGAGCCGGCTCGACTCATAGATACAAAGGCGAAGTAGCAGTGTTCGCTATTGTGTTTTGTCCTGTGAGTGAGAGTTCCGGTGAACTACATTCCCCATTTACCCCACCTCTCAATCTACATCGTCCCCTTTCCCGTTCCATCAGTCCACTCCCCTTCCATCAGACATCTAATTTCTACCCGAAAATCTGGTAAAGCACCGGCGACTCCTCTGTCGTTGCGCGTGTTCATGGGCAACGGTGACCCCCTACCCTGTGTCGGCTCGCACGCTCGTTTGCTCTTCGAGTTACTATTAAAAAAACTCATTCTACCACTCGTTCGGAAGGCAGTTAACCTTCCAGAAGGACCAGCTAGAAACTTAAGGGCATCTTTTTACTAATTTTATCTTAAACAGCTAAAATATTATTTAATAACAAAAGAAATAAAGATATTTTGAATTTAATGTTTTTAGCGCGAGTGTCGCACTTTGTCAGCTAAACTTTCGTGAAAGGTTCTATCGTGTGTGGTTCGCCGCGGGTGCGCGTCGGGCGCCAGCGCTCGGGCCGCCGGCGGCACCTCGACTAGCCACCGGCCAATCTAACGGATTCAGTATCTGCTAAAAACGATAAAGCCAATACCGGAAATATGCACGGCGTTATTGGGTAATGCATCTGTGTAAACATAAAATAGGAATGACACAAAAGGCCTGAAGTAATAAATGACCTCCACTGCTTCTACATTTTCGACGAATCAAAAATGTCTTCCGACTTCCGGTATCACTACTTTTGTATGGTACTAAGTTTTTTTACGTCATTTTTCTAATGATCTATCTACTTGAACAAAGCCGCGCAAAAATAATTAGTCGTGATTCCTCACTCGCACCTGAAAAATCCAATTTCCCCATGTACTTACCTGTACCATTCGAAAGTAACGGCATAGGGCTGAGAGTGATTTTCTGATTTAGTAGCAGCCTTCTAAACGTAATTCGCGGTAGGTTATTTCACAGGGTAACCGCCGCAGGCCTGTAGCCTACTAGCGGCACACGCCGCGACGACGACGCCGCCCGCCGCGTGCGCACGGAGTTCGTCGACCGCGAACGCTGTTGCTGAATAAACAGACATAGCTCAAAAAGTATACGAATTACGCGGTGTGATTGCGATACACCCGAAGTGATCGTATTCCGCTGTTGCAAAACTGCTTTTACATTCGTTAGGGTGCGTTGGTTCTACTTTATTTTTGAACGCTTCGAGTTCGAAATCAGTAAAAAATTTCAGTGATGGGCTGCAGGTCAACCGTAACTCAAGGAGTTCGAAGACACATCAATAAATATTATAGTGGAAAATTTTGGGACGGCCTGCAGGGTCAATTTTTTTTTCAGATTTTTAGTATCGCATACCAATATTTGTAGTTGGAGTATAGATCTTGACATAGACCGATGTGTTTTTTCTATTTCCGCTATGAGAATTTAAGATTTTCAAAAAAAAGATTTTAAAAACATGAAAAAGCAAATCAACGTTAGTTTTGGTATTCCCGTACCTTATATCACGCCAGAATATGTACTGGAAACAGGCAAAAATCTTCGACACTCGTGATGATGAAATATCTACATACGTGCTAAGTTTATGCGGAACCCACAGGGGGCGAGCCGTATTCGTACTTGTCCGATGTTTTACAAAGTTACTACGTACGGAGATAGCCAAGCGCAGTAGCAAAAGACAAACACACGGACGCAACAATAAAATGTAGCCTATATTCTTGCCCCGGGTTCAAGCTATCTCCACACCAAACTTCATCACATCGGCGTGGCACTTTAGCCGTTGAAGCGTAACAGACAGACACAGTTATTCTCGTATTTAAGATATTGCCATGTAATATGGATTATATTAAAATCCAAATATATACTCGAATTATGTCCAATCGGTACTTGCTCTATGAATTCAACCGAAAAACTGAATCTTGTGTAGTCCGTGATCTAGATTTCGGAAAACAACCAGCGCGAGCGCCTCGCTCTCGTCTCGGCTATAAAATTTATGATAGATATTCGTTTTATGACTAAGAGTCTCTTCCACAATCTTCTTTTAAATTGACATTTAACAAAAAGTCACTTTTGAAATGAAATTTGCATTCCACGTCTTCCTTTCAATGATTGTTCGGGCTAAAACCCTTTTAAAGAACGACGTGGAACGCAAATTTAAATTTTTTTAGTGACTTTTTTAAATGCCAGCTTAAAAAGAGACGGTGGAAGAGAGGTAGGTGGCAAGGAGAGGCTCTGACTGACCCCAATTCTATCGATTTTAAAGTTTTTGTCCGTCTCTGTCTGCTTTTATTATTTAAAAAAGTTTTCACGATCTTGATGGAAATTGGTGTTTAGTTAAAAAAATGTGATTATGCAAATATATAATAGGCTATCTATATGTATGTATATTATTTTATAACTAAAAGACGGTTAGACTGAACTTCATGAAAATTAATGTACAGTCAGGACGTGCGATCACAAAAATTCTATGTTGTGTATGAATTTTTTTATGAACGAGGTGCGACTTTGAGAAGTGGTGAGATGCCTGTTTCACAACTAAATGAGTAGAGTTGTGTGATGTATAAAGATGCGTGTGTATTTTGTTGATCTTTTTTGCATGCTTAAACCACTTATACAATTACTGGCAATGTGTTGTACTCGCGATTAGAGTGATTTCTGAAACAGGAAACTAGCATTCGTATCCGATGTTGTCTGTGTATTTTAAACCGATTCCTAGAGTTACTTCATCAATAAGAAACTCTTTAATATGCAATACGCTATTAACATTTTGCTTTGTATTCATCTGCATATTTATTTTATTACAGATTTTAAAAATTCTTTCTCTCATAAAAAGCAACACCATACTCGACTAAAATAACATAAATTTTGTTTTGATACTAAAATTTACCTCTGCTTTGTCTAAAGTGGAATTGTGACCGGTGACAGAATCGAAATTGCAAACGGGACGAGGAGAAGAATCGAGAGCCGAGACTGGGAGGGGTCCGAAAAATTGAGAACGGGACCAAGATCGCAATCGACTGTGAGACCGGAATTGGAATCAAGATCGTCGCCGGAATCAGAATAAGAAGAGATCAGAATCGAAGGCGGGATCAGAACTGCAACCCAAAAGATCAACAAGTTCAAGTGGCATCAGTTAGGTCACAGCACTCATAAAACCCAAACGCCTGAATAATAGGAGTTTAGAGTGACGACCATAAACTGAACTTAGCGCGGACTATGGGACTGCCCCGAATAGGCGGACTGGTGGTATGGCCAGGGTCAAGAGCCACAAGGCCACGTTACTTACAGGAGATTTGAAATCTAACGTTATCGATAATCGAGTCATGCAATGGTGGAAATAAACGAATAAATTATTCAGGTCATCAGATGATTAAAAGATGATTGGTAGAATACATTTTCCAAAAAACTCTTCTCGTTCTGTGACATAATTCCAGTTCCAGGCCAGTTTTTAGGCCCTTTCCTCATCAACATGCCGCACACGAGCGAACACAGCGGATAAAATATTCCTTACTCAGAAGACGGCCTTCGCCCCGCTCGCCATGCCGGACTCGCTTTTAATTTTCTATCTAAACGACTTATTCATAGCGCGTACGAAGTGAAGAGTACACAAAGAGAAGTGGACGGCACGCAAACTGTGTTTGGTGTGGTATTATAGGTCATTTCGTAAAATAAAACACTCTGGAGTTTAAAAAGACTATAACGTTATAACACCATTTTAATAGCAAAGTTTTTTTTTATAAGTTACAGATTTAGCGCATTTCCCGAAAAGGTGGCAGAAACCTTGACATGTTTATATTTTTTGTTCTCACTGCATCTCTTGCTCCACCGACATCAGCTCACAAAGGTCAGTCTAAACCATATGTGGGCAACAGCCGGCCCGCTGTAAGATCTGATCCGGCCCGCGAGACATTTTGAAAACTTTCATGTCTGATATCTATCGCTAAAAATTATGAACACTACTTTAAAATGCACCTACCTTTGAACGCGGCCCGTGAACGTATTCGCACACTAAAGTTTGGCCCACAACATGTCAAAGGTTGCCCATACCTGGACTCTAAACTAAAGTGACCATAGGTCCCTGAATGGAACTTTCCTTTTTTCGATACTTCGTCCCGGAGTCCTCGAGAAAGGCTTCGGGATGCTGAATTGTCCCGTTTTTAAGTAAAGGTCAAGGAAACTGCTTATTTCGTACATTACTTCATGTAAGGTACAAAACAAGCAATGATTTTATTTTTTGTTTTACAGTTGCGGATTATTTCCAATGTCCCGTTTTGATAAAAAGTAAAAATGGTCATATTAGACTAAACGGACAATCACTGTACAAACGATCTTCAAACAATTTATTTTGTAAGATATATATATTTAGTTAATATATTTATGCGAACTACCCTTATAAACGAAATAATGAAAAAACAGAATATTCCCTTTATTAAAAAATAAGAGAACTGAACTCCGCTTTTTTTGTCATGAAATGCGTGGGCATGGTTATTTACATTGTTTGTGAATTCTAATTTGTAAGAATACTTCAACTTCTCATAAATATCGTTTCTTTATGTCGGATGTGATACGTTTACTTCTAGATTCTTAAAATTGATTTATGATCTTTAACTTGGGCTATGTTCCAGATCACCCGTAAAGCTATATATATACATATATAGATATAGTGATACATATATATGTATATTACAAGTAAGTCCGCTGAGTGTTTTAGTAATCCACATAGCCGGACTTACACCGCTCCGGTACGGGTGACGTTGGCGAAACTCATTTTCTAATCCTTCCAGTCATAAACCTTGGTCGAGTCACCAGCAGACGGATCTGGCATTAGATCTGCCTTTGAAGTACACAATTATATGTTAATCCGTGGTTCTTAGAATTGTATTATGAGAATTAATAAAAACTGTAAAGTAGGATAGAAGTAAAAACAAACTTAGAACTGTAAATGCCTGAATATTAATCAATGAAATTTTATTCGAAAAGATTAAGGCTGAGAAAATTAATAACAAAGCTGTATCTAGTAAATTAAGATTAAAAAATTAATGTCTAGGCTGAGCTGTTCAAGTCAATAAGAACGTAAAATAACATTATATCTAGAAATAAGGCATAAACTATGTTCGAATTGAGTAACAAAATTTTATTTAAGAAAATTGAGTTGAGAAAATTGATATATCTGAATTGAGTTGTCTAAGGCAATAACAATGTAGGATTGCTTTATATCTAGACCTAAGCGGATATTTAAGATACAAAACATATAAACTGATTGTCAAAGTAAGTTAGGGGAGTTTTTGCTTAGAGTTAAAATTGTGAATTGACAAAATATAGTAATTAGAACTAGAAAAGTAAGTTATCTCTATATTAAACATAAAAAATAGTATTTGAAATGTACAAGAAAACATGTTAAATTCACTAAACGAAAGCCAAAATGTACTTAGATTAGTCAAATAAAATTAAAAAAACATAATGTAAATCAATTTCAGGAAATAAAGAAAAATTGTTAATAAAAGAACCCCAATCCCGACTAAATGAAAAATAGAATAAGAAATATAAATAACAGAGTAAACGAGAGGTACGAAAGCGCCATGTACGAACCTGAAAAATAAGCATTAAAGATGAAAAGGTCTATCTTCACCATGAAGACATAACATTTCAAATCACACGTGGCTGTCAGATGTAGAAAGATGAACAGAAGGGAAGGAAGACGCGTAGTCTGATTGCAATGTAGCAAATAGACAATGGAGAGGTAGCAGAGGTTACTGCTCCTCCGGTAGTCTCAGCAGTTTCAGCTTTTGATTTGAGCATTCTATTAAAAAAAAAACATTAACATTACGAAATAAAGAATACCAGTATATTATCATTTTGTCAGACATAATAGACGATTTCGTAATTGGATTAAATTTCGTAGAAGAAACACAACTGTACAATCGACATGAAGTATTGCGTCTTGAAATTTAAAATATTTGTGAAGATTCCTAAGAAAAGTGAAATCTCATAATGGGTGTATTAATTGTAGTATGATGATCTCAATAATAAAGCCTTATAAACTTTGGTACCGTACAATCATATTTATCAGAAACAATACATCCTAGGTGATCCGAATCACTGTGTGTAGTTGGACAGGGCCACAAGACGGAGAGTACCGAAGCATGGATATTAGAACAGATTGTCGTAATGTCAACCAACGTATGTATACAGCGGTTTTTGAACCCAAATAACATGGAGTAAATATTAGGGAAAGGAACGTAAAAATATCACATAGTTGCATACCTACCTGTAGACATCATCGACAGGTCACAAATAGTCACAGTCAAGGAGCGTCAGATAGTATAGTGGAGGCATTGTCAGGCAGAGTCCGAAACGCAATTTTTATATTCAGATAAATTGACGAGTTTATTAAACATGATGGAGATCTAGGCAAGACAGCTTTAATGCAACATAGAATAAACACCGAGGATGAAACGTTGGTTCAATAACGACCTTGATATGCCCCGTTGGCTAGGGAAAAGAAAGTGGAAAAACGTGCTCAAATAAATTAATGAAAATAATGTTATCGAACCCACGTCGAATTCGTGATGCTCACCAGTTATTTTAGTAAAGAAAAAGGATGAATAAACAGAGTTTTGCGTTGACTTCCGCCGGCTCAATGGCACAACAAAGAAAGACAGCCTGCTATTACTCCAAATAGGCGATATATTGGATACTGAATGAAAAAGTGGTTACTGGCAAGTTAAGCTACACTCTGAAAATAACGAAAAAAACAGCGTTCTATACCGGGAAGGGTCTTTGGCAGTTCAATGTCATGTCATTTGGGCTCTACAATGCTCCGGCCGTCTTCAAACTACTGATGGAAACAGTACCTACTAGTAAGACTAACTGAAGAAACATGTCCTTTGATGAAGTTACAGTAATAGAAAGGGATTTTAATAACCGCTTACAAGAGATAAAGCAAGTCCTGCGGAATATTTGAGATGCGAATTTAAAATTCGATCCAAAAAATGCCAACAGTTTTAGAGACATGTCGATTATTTCGGCCATGTGATTTAGGAGAAAGACATTGGAATCGATCCTAGTAAGATGAAGGATTGGCTGACACTGAAAAATAAAAACTGGCCAAGAGCGTGTCAGACCATGCTCATTATAAGAATTCTAAGTCATTATTACAAAGAAATGTACTACAGATCAATGTTGTTACATTTTTTCCATATTTCATGCAGATAATAGATAAAAGGACTTAGTCGCCTATAACTGGAAACACAAATAAGTATGTTGACTGTTGCTATTAAACTAGTGTAAATTAAAGTGAACTAGCAAAAGAGCTTATTTTTATGGCATTTACGTCCTTTTGTTGAGAAGCGCAGTTTTTCGGCAATAACCCAAAAATGATATATCCGATCATGTTCAAAATAATTTTCTTTGAAATTATTTGTTAAGCGATACGTATGTAATTTGTTTCATATTTTTGAATATACGGTTTAAAAAATAAAGAGGGGGACACAATTTCTGTTACATTTGAAATGACTATTTCTAAAATTATTCACATAATCCCAAAAGATGCTTAAAAATCTTAGTGTTTTTAAAAGAACTGTCAAAATATGTACCATACGTTGATGTTTGCTGAAAAAAATTTTTTTCAGCTCCTGTTATATGTATGGAGTGCCTCCCCTAGAAATATTCATTTCTGTTATTTAACTATGAAACTAAATAGCGGCTTATACAAGACACCTACACTATATATTTCATCAATACACGTCTTGCAATTTCTTAATAAAATGCCTGTGACATACGGACGGATGGACATGACGAATCTATAAAGCTTCCGTTTTTGCCATTTTGACTCGAAACCCTAAAAAGTATGAAATTATGATCAAAAATTTTATTGATAGACGCAAATACTTGAAAAACTTGTCTTCGTGATCTTTTCTTTTAATAATATAAAGTTTCCTAAATAAAAAAGAAATTTGAAACTTGAAAGTTACATTATTTCTAAACATTTTATTTTTGTAGTGGATGTTGCCCTAATCTGGCTACTTTTTGTATTTGTTTTCATCACAATTGCTATAAACGTAGGATACGGCATCATAGTCAAGTTTCACATCACATCATGTCACCCGAATTCTCTCATCGAACTGCGCAAGTGGAATCAACGTCAATGTAGATTATAAAAACGATTCTCGGTACGATCTTTTTTTGCATTTGATTGGATCAAGAATTGAAGTTTAATTTAAAATTAAAGTTAAGTCTAATTTAATATATTTTTAAATATAATTCAACATATATTAAAATTCTATTTTATTTTTTTGTACATTTTAGTGTATTTTACATGCGATCTAAGTAAATTATAATTTAATTTGTAAGAATTCGTGAATGATTCAATATACGAAGAATACATTTTTAAAATTACAACAAAAATTAACTAACTTTGTGATAATAGAAATTAGGCGTAACGATTCGTGTCCAGTCCTCGATGACAGCTGTCAAAATAAAAAACAACTGCAAATAATAACAAAAGTATTCTTTTTTAATTTGAATAATAAATGTTGTAGTATAAAGTCATAAACTTTATTATAAACGACACATTGGACATAAGAAACTTCAAAAAAATCAGAAAATGGATTTATTTGAACTACAATAGTAATATGTCATTTTATGTATAACCAAGTTTTTTATGTATTTCCAACAAGTGTAGCAGATGTAGGAGATACTTGTTTGCCGAGGAGTTATCGTTATTGCCTTATTTATTTTATACTTGTCTGCCTCATTCATTTTATTCAGTAAGAACAGAATGGATTTTGATACAAAACAGAGAAAACGATAGTGATTATATTTTTGACAAGATGAAAGGGATGCTTTTGCTATTCAATTATACACTCAGTAAACATTAATAAATAAATAATCTAATAAATTTATAAATATTGAGTTGTATATAACAGTTTAAAATTTAATCCCTTAATTTATAATCTAACATAATTATCCTGATTATTAAGATTCCTTAATTTGTACATAATATATAGTTTATATATAAAATGGGAAATGTTTTGTTGATTTTTCCTATTGTCAATACAGAATGCCCTTATAAATTATTCAGTATATTTACTTAACATTGGCTTAAGGTGAAATAGATTTTCTTTGCAAATTTATATCTTACAAATGATTACATTATCAAGTAAACAGTGGGTATTGTCTTCCACATATTTACTATATAACTCTCATTAGTATAATGTTATACGTTAAACACTAACTACTGGTAGGTACTTATAAGCCCTTTTAAAATTACTACAGCAATGCCGATGATCCATTAAAATGCTAATGGCATGTTTACACTCCTTTTACACACTGTTTTATGTTCAATTTCATAAATTCTAGAACAAAATAATAAATGAAACATCTTTTCCATGCAGTGAGTCAATTACTAGGATATGCGATACACATAAACAAAAATATGGTTTTATAACCATTTCCACATGGAAATGGTTATAAAACCTTGCAACATCGTATTTTCAAATTACCTCAACTAATATTAAGGAAAAGTTACATGAGTAGAACATTTAGGTATATTTGTATATATTTTTATACTTCCAGTTGTAATTTATGTTTTTTTTCTATTTTTCTCTGAAGATGTTAATAATTTTTAGATTTCTAATATCAAAAAATGGAAGGTACAGCTCAAATACGAACTACGGCAGGTGCCTGGAGTTTAGCCGGGGATCGCCAATTGCTGCAACTTCTTAATTCACTGCATCAGGTTCTCTGAATATTAAATTTTTGAACATCATGTTTTAAACCTATGTTAAGCAAAATAAGAATGCGATATGCACATTTTTTATTATATGTACTCTCTTGTTTGTTACTGACTAAATTTTTCTTGTTTGGTTATAAAATTCTTCTCAACCAACTCTGAAAGTGTCGAAATGTGAAAATGCATACACATACCCTCCGTGTATGCATTTTCATATTTTTATTTGAAACCATTTTGACAATTTTTATATCTAATATTTTATAAAGGAGGGCTTTAGAGTATAATGTTTATATAAAAGATAATGTTCATATCTACAATTTAATTGTTATTTTTATTTGAATAGAAGTTTGTTTAATATTAAATCGTATGGAAGGGTTTGAAAATTCTTTGGTGTGTTATTTTGCAATATGATGTTTCAAACACATTCAGCAAGGCAACAAAAACTATATATATGTACATTATATATAACAGACATTGATATATCAGAAACGACCTTAATAACAATGCTGTAAATTTTTATTTTGATGAAAGTATGTTTTTCAAGTTTATCAGTGTAGGTGTTCTATACAATAAAATTGTAAATGTTGATTTATTTATCAACACTTTATAGACGTAATTACATTGTTGCTGTCATTTGTTTCTCATTAATAAATGATGATATAAACTACAGGCATTATGAAAATAAAGTAGTGGGTAAAGTTGCTTACATTCATTTACAATAATAAGTATGCCATACTTTTTATTGTAAATGAACATAATCAACTTTTTCCATAGGAAGTTATCATATTCTCATAGGAAACTTTAAAGATGCTGAACAAAACTCACTTGACCAAGTACTTAAGATCTAAATGATGAAAATCGCCATTATTTACTTTTCTTATTTAGAAAATAACATCAAAATGTGAAGAGACCAACAGCAAAATGCAGCAGATGTGTTCAGCCCTGGATACCGCCAGCGTTTCACTGCAAAATGTCAATAACAGGTAATTTTGTTTATGTAATGACACAAGCACCTTAGTCTCGCTATGGAAGACTATTCTTTATATTTTATGCTAAACTTCATCATTACTTTTTATTTTTTATTATTTGAACACCAACAATAGGTACACACATACAGATTTATGCATTTCTTACTCATATTAAATGTTTTATCAATAAAAGGTACTCACAGCTGGAAAAGTAGACATAAAAGACACACAGCAAACAAAATAAAACATTAAAGAACACACAAAGAACAGAAATAGATAAGAGGCTTGTAATTTTTTTTTGTATTATGCTACGTTCAGACTTATTGAACTCATTGAGACTATCACCAGAAATATCTGCAACTGGACCAGTGTGGAATTTGTTATGACATTTCACCATTTTGTTCGAAGGTGACTTCAATATTAAATTTGTTTTACCAGGTAGAATGATGTAGGACACATCTACTAGATCGGAATGTTTTTATTGGGTCTTCCAAGATAACCATGCTCAGTAGGTTACGAGAATCACTTTTTTGTTTGAGATTTCATGAACATGATATTCTTATCAAATAGAATATTAGTTTAAAGTCTGTCTGTACAACTATAAAAAGTGTGCAGTCACAAGAGAATCATTGAAATTGACACTGATACTTGTAGCAATGATTGGACTGATGACAAACAGATTTTAAAACTTACATTGACATCATAAATAGGCTAATACAGAGTGACATTAAAAATAAGGAGGGAAGGATAAATGGAAGCAAAAGGATAAAGAAAAATAAAAGTGCATTTCAAAGTCGCCTATGTGATATTATTGTTTTATATTTGAATTTCAGATTTCTGTCATTAAGCGCTACTCAGTTCATAGAGAGCAGAGTGTATGAGGATGACACCGAGAGCTCACAGCCTGACAGCAAGCAAGAGGTGCGTGCATGCTGAATTATGTTATTACAAAACGATAGCGGGATGATCGTAAAGTGACATTCAATTGCACCGGGTTTTAATTGCCCCACTCAATTGGGCACACCTTCCCATGATCTGTTTTTTTTCAAAATGCTTAGATCTGTTATATACATAAAAATTACATTTTAATTTTTATGCATATAATAGAATAGAGATGTGGATATAATATTGACACATGATACAGATCAAGATATGTATAATTTAATTTTAGACTAAAACATCAGATGACATTAATAACAATGACGTGGCGGAGTTAAGACGGAGCCTGGTGTGCTTGGAGCGGTACCACGAGCCTGTGCACATCCTGCCCGACTCCGACTCTGATAGTGACAGTGATATGCATACGGAGAGGTATATTATGATTCCAACCACATGAATTTACTGAAAATATGTCATATCCTTTGCCAATATCACATGATTTTTAAGTCCAGTCGTCCAGTTCACCATGAGTACAAGTAAAAGTGTTCCACACCACCTAAATATGATGTGGAACAATTGTAATGGAAAATGTTTCTGATAGATTTTATAATTTTCATGTAATAGTAAGTTAAATACAAATAAATTAATGGATGAATATGACTGAACTAATATTTTTGAATACAAAATTTAAGATACATTGAGTCAAATTTGAATTAATAACTACCATCGTAGTATCGTATTGGACTGCATTTAATTTTCTTATGGCATATGTCATAGCGTGGTGTTCCGGCCTCGTGACCTGTACGCGCAACGTCCTCTGCCCTACACCATTGGTACCAAGCAGTGGAAAGAAAAATGGCATGCTGGTATCATAATTTGTTTATATCAACGATCAATCACATACCTGATTCTAATTAGAAAAAAATTTGTGAATATTGTTCATTTTAAATGATAAAAATATCACTTGAAATATTTGAATTTTGCTAGTGCTTAAATGTGAAATTGATAGTGCTTGAAATGTGGTTTAGTGTATAAATTATTACACCCTAGGACGGTTCTCGTTGATGAATCAACAAGCCTTGGAAAATAAAATTGAATTATTAATAATGCAGGGGCCAGGAAGAAAAAGACTAAAAAGTAGGTTTACAGCTAGGTAGATGACTATTGTACTAGGCAAAGAGGAGTGACTAAGTGTGTACACAGTTGAACGTGTTTTATAAATGACATTCGAACATAAATTAAATAATTCAAAATTTACAATAAACTTTGAATTAATTAATAGTAGCCAATTGAATTAATAATCTGCATTTATACAATAATGATGGTAAAAGACTATCAATTCACTTTTAACATTTAGTTACCGATCCTAATTTTTGGTACTAAATTGCCGAGGTTAGGTCACAGTGACACCCTATTTGCAGGCCATTTTTAATAAACCTATATTTTTAAAATCTGTTAAAATTTTATGTTATATAAATGATTACTTATCAAACAGTGGGTTAAAATCATAAAAAAAATTCTCTGTCTGAAAAAAACCAAGTAGGTAATAAAATGTTTTCACAAAATTAACTTTTCTTATATAATCAACAAAAACAAACTCGAATCAACAAGATATAATGAATTTTTAAAAGATCTAAAATTGAATCTAATCACTTAAGGCACAATTCTGGCAGACTTTTGAGTGCATTGAAGACATGAGTATGAGAGGTCTTCCTTTGAGCTTGGATGGATAAATGCTACACACCATCCTTTTTTGATTGATTACTACTTCTTCATGGTCTTCTGGTTTTTTGGGTTCCAAATTATTACCAAGAATATGCTTTATTGTAAGCGTCAGCTCCTTTGGGTGTGTTATAGACATGTGGGTTCAAATGTGACACAACCAATTCTCTAGCAAGACTTCGTAAGATTCTCCCTTGTTCAATTGGAGGTGCATCTGTACGTCATAGATTATATATGCATTTATATTATTCAAATCTTGAATGCGGTAAAATATGGCCATTGATCATCTGTGGGTATAGCCACTGCAAAAATAATTTGAGCATTTGTTGTTGACCTCATCGACGCAAACGACGCGACGATAGTCATGTTATAATCGATGATAATTTAAATAAAAATATACAAAATAAGCATATATTGAGGTTTTCACAAAAATATAAAATCATAAAATAGTAATATTAAACTGACCTTATGTCACGGTGACATCAGAGGTCCGACTGCAGGCACACTTGTGAGTGTGCCGTGTGTGTACAGGGCCAACTAACGAAAGATCAGGTAAAAACTAGCAGTTATTAAAAGAAACAGGTATATAACCCTATTATTTGTTGAAATATTCTTATTTTCAACTCGTGCAGTGTCATCGTGTTGAAGTATTAAAGGGTAATTGAAGGTTAAATTAACTACGATGTTTGCAAAATATGAGAACTGAAACCATTATTACAATTTGCTATACCTAGTCATATAATTTATACAAACGATATTAAATGTTTTGCAGTCGCTGATAAGATATTAATTTTCATAGGTTTGATGGTAGAAGACAGTGACAGCAACAGCGAGGGTTCTGCCCCCTGCGTCGCCCCACTCGACTACAGCTCCGACGAGTGTGTGCAGGAGGACGACATACTGCACTATCTCCCCTCCCAGGTAGCTATTTTAAACATGTGAATGACGTGAAACCATATTTTCGTATTTTTTCTGTTTAAAATTTATGCGAATGGACAGCGTTGACTGACATAGTATGAATTTTAAAAAATGATACTAAAAATGATTTTGAAACTACATGCTTAATGTAACAGTTATTCTCAAATATTTTCGATAATAGCTTACATTAACTATGCAGTATGCCTACGCTTTCCCTTGCTAAATTTCATTAAAGATATCCTAAAAGAAATCACTAAAAAAAAAAAATCATATGCAGACCATATTGGTGGCCATTCAAAAACTGTCGAGGAGCGAGTTGGACCATGCTCATTATAGGGTCCCGAAGCCATTACTACATAGAAATGCACTACAGATGAAAAAACTATATAGCTACACTTTTTTTGTGTTTCCTACACATAATAAGTGTAAGCACGTTAGTCCGTGGTTCCTACACATAATAAATATAAGCCCTTTAGTTGGCGATAACTAGAGTAACAAGTAAGTTCTGTGGACTATTATTCTTAAACTAGTGTGCACTAGCAAACTAAATTGCTCTAGCAGAAGAGCGTATCCTTATGGCACTTACTCCTAGAAGTATTGTCGAGAAGTGCAGTTTTTCAACAATAACTCAAAAATGGTATATTTGATAAAGTTCACAATATTTTTTTTAAAATATTCATTAAATGTTACCTTCATAATTTTTTCCATATTTACGGTTTAAAACATAAAGAGGGGCTTAATTTCTGCTATTTTCAGATTGATTATTTCTGAAAATGTTAAATTAATCAAAAAGTTACTTAGAAACCTTAAATTTTTTTTAAAGAGCTGTTGAAATATGTGTCACACATTGATGTTTGCCGAAAAAAATTTTTTTCAGCTTCTGTTACATGTATTAAGTGCCCCTCCTAAAAATATAAATATTTTTGTTATCTAACTACCAAACTAAGTAGCAACTTACACAAGCCACCTACACTCTCAACTTCATTAATATACATCCTGTAATTTTTGAGTAAAATACCTCTGACATACAGATGGACATGACAAATCTATTGTCCTAAGAATTCATGATGTTTTTATCCTATTTCAACAAACTTTTTTTCAGATATTTTAACTATGTAGTTAAAAGAAAAGTATGTTTTGAGCCAATTAGAACATTTTAATAATCAAACACTTCAATAATCATACAATTACCTTTGACATTCATTTCTATGTTTAAAAATCATAAAATGACTTTTGATGCTAATTTGCATATCGCTTAGAACTGGCCAACATTCTCAATTTTAAAAGTTTTTGGTTTTAGATACTACTTAAGAGTTTTAATAGCTACCGCGTTATAGGTATGGAGGGAGGAAGAAGAAGTACCTTCCAAGCCTGCTACCACCCCTTCAGCCGCCCCTGAGTCGCTCACACCCCACATCGAAGACAAGCACTATAAGGTCGGCTAATACCAGGCACTGCATCCAGCTTTCCTTTTATTGCTTACTAGCTGACCCAGCTGATGTTGCTCTGCACTTTTATGTGGATGGCTTGTCTATATAGTTAATGCCCACAACTTCGCCAGCATGAATGTAGATTTTTTTTTTCTTTTGTATTGTTTGATGTCACATTCCATCCTGGTCTCGTTTTGGATTCCTATCCTAGTCACACTTTTTCCTGATCCCGTCCCCTCAACTCTAGTCCTGTTCTCAATTTCGGTCCCGGTCTCGCTTTTGATTCTGATTATGGTCCCTTTTTTGATTTTGTTCTTCATCCAGTTTTCAACTCGAACTCCACTACCAATCCCAGTTCAGATTTGGATGAAGCTGGGGGCAAATGCTAATATCAAAATAAAGAATAAGCTATATTACTTGGAGACAGAGTAGCTTTCTATGATTTAAAGAATTATTGAAAGCGTCTTAAGAATATAAATATATAGATGAAACTGGGGATAAATATTAGCAACCTAATTTACTTAAGAATAGTGCAAATATCTATTAAGTGAAACAATTTTTAGAATCGTATCATTGGTTCTGTTTAGTAGTTCAAATACGCAGATGAAACCAGGGACAAATGCTACTTTTTTTAAAAAACCTAGGTATGTGCACAACATATCACCAAAGTTTCACCATAATCGAATGAATGGATTAAAGACGCTTGCCTGCAACATGCATTAACATGCAGCATGCAACCCACCGCTGACCCTCGAATCTGCCTCTCCACTACGAATCTCTATCCAAATGATTGAATATTGATTCCAGAGGATTGACAGATATCGAACACCTAAGCAAGTGTTATTTATTATTATAATTATCTAATTCCGCCAACTATTAAATTGTTTAGTTCTACGTACGTTTCATGCCAACAAGGCACATCTTCAGAAATTGCCGACAGTCACATCCACCAGGGTGCAAGGGCGTTAAAACAACCAACACAACCTCGTTAGACAGGCCGCTGTCATGCAATGGTCAAAGAGCGACGAAAACATTATTAAGACAGCCACAGATCACCACCGATAGACATGCTTGTCAAATGTCAAATAACCATCACCAACATTACCCAAGTAGTTACAGGCAAGCGTCCAATAATGGCGATTTATAAACGTCAATTTGGTCGTTGAGCATATTATTATTATTTTATGTTTTAAAATTTCGAAGGATTCCAAAACATTCAAACGTAACTTCTCCACACCATACAAAGACATCGAATTTGTGATCATTATTAAGCTTATGACCGGTTTCTAATAGATGTTTAGCAAAATGGGATCTGTCTGATTTATTATTTTTAAAGGCCGAAATATGTTCTTTATATCTTTTTCAAAGCGTCCGGTTTGTCTATATATATTGATTTAGTCATCACAAGTTAATTTATAAATTCCAGATTTTTTATTATTGTGTAAATTTATCTTTATTGTTACATAAATTTTCAAATTATTATTTGTTTTAAAGGCCATTATAAATATTATGTTTTTTTAATAATCTTGAAATTTTCTCGAAATTGTACCAAATATGTCAAAATCTAATATATATTTCTTTTGATCTTTGATTTGTTGCTTTCTTTATAAACTTGTTTATGGCAAAAAAAAAATGTTGAAAACTCATTAATAAAAACAAAAAAATATTAAAATAACAATCAAGATCGAAAAGTAGTTGTTTTAATATTTATAGGAAAACCGATCTAAAAATAAAACAAATAAATTGAAAACTTTATGTGACTAATCAATAGATACACAATAATAAAAATCTGGAAATTCTAATGACAATAAATTGATACTGTAAAACAACTGATATAAATCAATAGAAATATTCAACGGAAAATAATAAATGCCAACAACTGGGCGGTTATATAATCGCCATTGTCGCTTACCTGTAATACTTGGGTATGTTGGTGAATTGGTCTGTGACGACAAGCATCCCTATCGATGGTGATCTGTGGCGGAGCTGTTTTCGTCGCTCTGACCATTGGTGTTTTGCGACTTTAACGAATTTGTGTTGGTTGTTTTAACGCTCGCACCCTGACGGATGTAAACGGTAAATGTGCCTTGTTGATGAAACGTAATTCGCTGTTGTTAAGATTGCGGCCAATAATAAATAACACAGTGTGGTGCTATCACCAATCCTCTGAATCAATATTCAATCATTTGAATGAGATTCGTAGTGGAAGAGAACCGAGGGTCAGCGGTGGGTTGCATGCTGCATGTTAATGCATGTTGCAGGCAAGCGTCTACTATGGATTTCCGCGAATTAACACCTCATACAATACAATATGAATGGATTAAGTACACATAGAGGGCAAACAAACAAACATTGATTTTATTTATATAGATAAAATTGGTCATCTTGATATTCATTTCCAATGGCATTATTCACAACCTCAGAGCCAATCAGAACTGGCAGCGGAGGTGGCTCGACGTTTGGCCGGCGGCATTCCTCCCGCGTCTCTGCCCGCACCCCCGGAGGAGCCGCCCTCGCCCTCGCCGGCGGGCGCGCCCCGTTCACACCCCGCCCCTGTGCCGTCATTGTTCAGGCCGCAGCCGCCTACCAGGCTTACAGGTTACGATTTACTGAGCTTAGATTTGATCATTCTGAGGATTAGAGCCAGTCACGACACTGAGTTCCATTTTTACATTAACGACTCCACGTCACCTCAATTTAGTAAAGTATTCAAATGTAAGCTTTTAATTGTGTTACTCAATTGAGTTTGTGAAATCATATGTGCATACGACGTGTGGGCAGCGCGCACTCCATACTTTGTACACTGTTGCACAAAATTTTGAAAAATGTACGTTTCAGTGCTCCACTTTGAATGGAATTGGTGTGTTATAGTTTGCAATTTGTAGTTATAGAAGTTTGTGTTTTTAATTATGAATTGTAAAAACGAATAGATAACTGAAACCCTTTGCGAAGTGTTTAGATTAAGCTTTTTTACTATCTCTTATAATATATTAAAATTAACATTGTTTAATGTTCGGGGCCAACACAAAAATATTTTGACAATACAATTTAATATGTTCACACGAATAAGACTGCATAACTACCTCAGTTTTGTGTATCGCTGTGAATATGTGCACTTTTAGGGGCCGTATTTAATGACGAGCCGCCGCCGCTCGATCACGACCACGGACACACGTACGACCATGACCGCGACAGCGATAATGACGACATCTTTGCGGAACTAGAAGATGACCGTCTTCCCCAGAAGGAGAAAAAGGTATACTAATTGAAATTCTGTATACTTTTCGATGTAGTTTGATGTTTAATGTATTGTTACGACTCGATATCCAGTTCATGATTACCACTTGAGAACCTTTTTTCTCTCACGGTTATTAGTTTCATGAGCGATATAGCCTTCCCATTGCCACTTCAACTTACTGATTTTATGTGCTGTGTTGATTGCTCCGGGTCTTCTGTGGATTTTCTCATTCTAATCTTTATTTTTGCTTTTTGCATTTTCGAGGGCAAACGAGCTTGCGAGCCAACAAAGAATAAATGGTCTTCGTAGCCCATGATGGACACATGCAACTCCAAAGGAGTCACCAGTATGTTGCCGGCTTCTATAATAGGATATATGATGGATGAGGAATAGGATGATGGAGGGCACTCCCCCATCATCCTATGAGGGCACTCACCGGATCACCGGAGCTCTCACTCATTGAACGAAAGCCAGCAGGGGGACCTGTTACTTCATGTCTGTATTTTGTGAGAATGTATATCTTACCAGTCGAACCGGCCTATGTTAGTGCTGCAGCCAAGTTGATCACAACATGCCTCTACGACTCTATATCTTGCAGGGAAACTCCAAACATAGCTGTTTCCATTGAGTAACTCTGAGTTTGTTTATCAAATCAATGTTAAGGGACCACATCCGGCATATTTACGGTATCAAGGGCATTATTGTTATTCAGATTAAAAATAAATTTGTTACATCGCTTTGACCTATAATTACTTTTACAGTTTTAAAATACAATTAAAATATTGTGTTATCTCATCATACAATTTATAAGATTGTGTAAGAAATTGAAGAGATGTATACTTGTAGGCACGTGAACAGACCGCGGACACTCAGCCGGCGCGGGAGCCTGCGCCGCTCGGCGCGCGCGCGTCCGACGCCCTCAAAGTGAGTCCAATGTGTTTTTTTAGTATGTCTATTAAAGGTTTTATTCCAATGTAAATGTTCATATCATTACCAACTATCTGCACCATATGACATCCGGCATAGTGTCGTCATGTGATGCGCACTGTTATGTAACTTTAGAAAAACCAATGAGATACAATGATGATTTGGAATGCGTATTATATTTGATATAATTAGATTGTTTTTCAAATTTAATGTACTTTAAAGTAATGAATAATCCAGAGCGGCGGTGCCTCAGCGATTAAGAGCATCGATTTTAGACCAGATGATACTGGATTCGATTCTGACTTTAGTCGAATAACCATGAGTTTTTAACTACATCGATGAAAACCACACACATCATGCCTCAGCAGTGGAGTAAATAAGACCCACCACACAGATATAGTTCCATATGTCGAATTGGCATTGAAATAATTAATACATGGACTATATAAGTAATAGTATTAGGAGTACAAATAAGTTTCCGCCGTTTTGTGTTAATAAAATAATATCTATTGTGAAAGAACGGTAGTATAATTTTAATCAAAGTATTGGCCATCATTAGCAACTACTTTTTTCCATCTTTCAGGCAGCGTTCGGATTCCAAGTCTGAAGAACTCCTTATCTTTTGAGGCTATCCACGAATCAACCCAATTTTTGGTATCTTCATAAGATGTGAACCGCTGCTCTGACAGAGCATGTGCTATTGACCGGATCAGATGATAGTCGGACGGCGCAATGTCTGGTGAATACGGCGGGTGGGGTAGTACTTCCCAATCAAGTATTTTCAAATAGTTTTTCACCGGAATCGCTACACGGGGACGAGCACTATCATGTAGAAGAATAATTTTCTCGTGTCTGGAGTAGTATTGAGGGCGTTTTTTCTTCAAAGCTCGGATCAATCTCTTCAATTGTGTTTGGGATAGAGTTCCAGTGAATGTTTCACTTGGATTAAGCAATTCGTAAACCACCACACCTAGCTGATCCCACCAAATACACAGCATGAGTTTTTTTCCTTAAATATTCTGTTTTGCTTTGGATATTGACGCATGGTCAGGTAGTCTCCATGATTTTCTTCTTTTTGTATTATTATAATGTATCCACTTTTCATCACCAGTGACAATTCGATATAAAAAACCTTTTTTTGTACCTAGCTAGCACCATTTCACTCATACATAATCGGCGTTCAACATCTCTCGACTTTAATTCGTATGGAACCCAATTACCATGTTTATGAATAATTCCTAACGATTTTAAACTATGCGAGACTGCTTGCTGAGTGACTTCTAAAATAAGTGCAAGTTCCTTTTGTGTTTGAAACAAATCTTCCTCTTTTTTTCCTCCAATTCTGCACCCTCATAAACTTTTGGCCTTCCACTGCGATCTTTGTCTTCTACGTCAAAATTACCGTTTTTAAACTTTTGGAACCACTCACGACATGTTCTCTCACTCAAGGCAGCCTCATTATATGCTTCTACGAGCAATCGATGTGCCTTGCTGTAGATTTTTTTTTAATAAAAAAAGTAAATTAAAAATTCTCGCAAATGACGCTTATTTGGCTCAAATTTAGACATTTTTGTATAAAAAAAAATATATGATGCTGATATGAAGTTAATAATATGATAGGGTTATGTTGTTCTTTCAAGCCGGTTATCATCTGCGAATTCTAACATAAGTCTCGTGCCATGCCATCTCTCTCAAAACGGCGGAAAACAACAGGAATATTAATTGAAAACAAAATCGTTAACCTATAACGAATTGTTGCCATCCTTCTATTGTAGGGAGCACTCGTATATGCAAAATTGAGTTGACAATACATATAAGTCATTATTGAGACTTGACATCACAGAGCTGTACTTTTTATGTCTAATTGGAAATTTAAAATATAAATGTTTTGATATTTTATTACTATCTCGATGAAGCAAGAGGTATGTAAAGATTGTGCTGATTAGAGGCACTGGTCTTGTAAGACCTTCTGAGAAATATGATTTAAATTATGAAAAAAAAAATCGAACTTGTCTAAATAAATGTAAAATAACTTGCACAAATCCTTTCATCAGAAATAGAATTTGAAATAAAATGTGAGATATACAAGTGTACAACACTGTTAAACACAAGCTCCATTAGCAGTATGAGCTGGAAGTCGTTAAAGCTAATGTTAATTATAACTTTTAAATAAAAATAATTATTAATTCTAATGTACTTGATCAATAGTCTGTTATATTAAAGTTTAGCAGCAAGTAATTGAATTCATAGAATATGTATTTGTTAGATATGATTTTTGTGTAATGTTATTAATAGAAATAATAATGAAAATTATTAAATAGAAATGTGATGATTCTTCAGAAACCAGTGGGAGCGATATCATTGTTCGGCGACAGCAGAGGTGCGGAAACTATAGGAGACGCGATACTTGAGCGCACGCGCGTGCAACCACAAAAGCAGCAACAGTCACAAAATAAAAAAGAACCAGCGTCCCTTCCAAGAAGAGAAGAGCGAATTCCCTACTCCGATGATGAAATAAAAGTAGGAGAAGAAGATGCTTTTGCTGATCTTTTCTCCAAGGCTGCTGCAGCTCAGTCTATCAAACCCCAAAAATATGATTTCAAAGATGACCTCTTCGACGATGTCGATGATCTATTTTCAGCAAACATCGTGAGCGCGGTACAAGTTAAAGAACCAGACAGAACTGCGCCAGGACTATTTGACGATGACGATCTGTTTGCTGATTTAGATTTCGGTTCCTTTAAAAATACAGCACCAGAATCAAAGGATAAAACCACTGAGAAAACGATAGAAATTAAATCTACTAGCATTTTTGATGACGACAGTGAAGATGACTTGTTTTCTGATAAACATATTGTAGAAGTTAATACTACCAAGAAACCACAAAAATCACAAACTGAAAAAACTTTACAAACTGACCAGATACAAAAACCTGAACAGAAAGAACAAACTGAACGAAAAGTGCATAATGAACAGAAAGTCCTTCCAAATACTTTATTTAATGATGATGAAGGCGATGAAGATTTATTTTTGACAATACCAAAAACTGATTTTATTACAAAACATTCAATTTCTACAGCGCCATATGAAAATCGACAAAAAAATATTGAGAAAAATATTAAAGATGATAATTCAAGCAAAAATATTCCTGAAAAACTTAATACTTCTAAAGTTTTTAATAGTCCCCTGATATTTGATGATGATGATGACATAGATGATCTTTTCACTACAAGGAGCGTCATCACCAAGGCATTAGACGGCAATAAACAGAGTCTTGGGCACGAGGAGTCAATGGATGAAACTCTGCCGGAAACTCATAACGCAGAAGAAGAACTGCATTCTGATCAACATGACTCAGAAAACTTTTCTTCTACACGAGAGATAGAGACATTAGGCATTGATTCGAAAACTTTGATGCATAGAGATGAAACACCAGAACCTATTGTTAAGTCAAATAATTTTAATACCAGTAAAGATTATATTAATGTAAGAGATGTTGATTCAGACAAAATCGTTGAAAAAAAAGATTTAAACAGAAATACAACAATTGCTAGCGAAACTTTTAATATTAACAATCAAGGAAATGTGACACTGGATTCCCATCTGAAAACAGCTGTTCGAAATTTTCATAGAGATGAAAAAGAAGAAAATCCATCTTATCAAAGCAAATTTATTAATAAATCAAAAACTATAGAGGATGTCTCTGTAGCTCGCACAAATGATAAAACTCACTTATGTTCTCCCCTACAATCTAATGATGTTGATTCTGATGATATTTTTAAAGTTAACAATATAAGCCAAGAAAAGTCCAAAAATGTCGACACTTCAAAGAGACCACATTATACATATAACGATCCTCCAATAGATGGTAATG
Organism: Eumeta japonica; assembly: GCA_005406025.1. Lineage (NCBI taxonomy): Eukaryota > Metazoa > Arthropoda > Insecta > Lepidoptera > Psychidae > Eumeta > Eumeta japonica. Next base: position 29,678 of record BGZK01001880.1, read on the forward strand.
TTATATCTAGGCCAAATCAAGAATTGGTATCAAATACCCAGAGTGATGAATTACTTAATGATACTGATCCATTTGAAAGCATAAATAAGGAAGATAATCAAGATCGAGATCCGACATTGGAAAATCGCATAGAATCAGATTTTTATAATGTCGCCAGTAATTTCAAACCAGATTTACATTCAAAACCAGAAATTCTCCAAAAACCAAATTTATCTACTAAACAAAAGGTGATTCCAAAAAAAATTGATTCTGAAATATTCAGCGACGATGAATTATTTCAAAAACACAGCAGCCCCAATATAAATCAAACTCAAGATATATTGCAAACTGCACAAAAAAACGAAACAAAAGTGGATACTTATATGCATGTCAAAAATGTTTCCAACGAAGATATTGTTTCGCGATCACCTCCCGATCAAAAAACTGATATATTCCACGATATATACAGTGATCAGCCACCAGATTTTTTAAAGCCTATTGAACCTAAAAAATCCAAAAACATAAACGCGCTCTTTGACGACGATTCTGATGATGAAGCACTATTTTTCAAAAGAAACGACAACTTAATAGATGAAAAAGTCAGTGAAACGCCCGTAAAAGATAATAACTTAGCATTTGGACTATTTAACGACGAGCCACCAGACCTAGACTTTGATTTCCAAGGACAATCTAAAAGCATTATTGATGATAAATTTGTTCCCAAAGAAAATATATTTGATGACCAGATATTTTCTGAACATGAACCACCACAACCTCCAGTTCAAACGAAAAATAATGATGAAACAATAAGTAGTAAGTAAGCTTTAGAAATTTGTAGCTAAATTATTCCAGCCTCAAAAGGTATTTAATATACAAAGTATAGAATGCCTTATTGATTTTAAAGGAATTCATGATAAAATAGAACTATTTTATCATGAATGATAACTGAACTTTGGGTTTGTTTCAGATAAGAATGCTGAAAGTGTCAAAACGCCGACGCCACTTACAGAAACCATAGTTGACAAACATTCTGCTATAGGTTCTATCGACTTAGCCATAGATGCAAACGAGGGTGTAGACGATTCCGATGGAATTTTACAAAGTAAAGAAATTAGAATGGTCGGAAAGTTAAAATCTGTTAATATAAATATAGATGTAAAAGCACTGATGCCTGGCGCTTCACCGAAAAAAAATTTACCGAAAAATACCGAAGAACTTGCGGACGAGGAGAATCGTGTTAAGGAACAGGAAGAGATATCTGAAATACAAAACTCCGGGCCGTCATTGAAATCGGTGGAATTCGATGAAAATGCAGATTCTTCTTTGCTCTGTAACAAATTATCTAAAGACAGGGCGAAGATTCAAGTGAAAAGAAGACCCTCTTCTAGAAAAGCCAGGCGAGAAGCAGTGAGGAAATCCGGTGTTTTATTTACAGAAGAGCATGATTCGCCGGACGCTGGTGGTGACTTTACAGAAGAACCAATTGAAAACATTGAAGGAAAACATGAAGAAAAACTGGAACCTATCATGGTAAAAAGTGAAACAGAGCTGGGCACTGACGAATTGTCAATAAACACATTGGGAAAAGTTTATTCTGATGTCATGAACAATAAACATAAGGCAGATGAAAATAACGGTTCGGATGAAGAATTATTTGGAAAACCAACTCATATAACCACTGAAAAGCAGATAAACGTAATTGCTGAAGAAGTAGTAGCTGCAGCCGCACTTGCCAAGGATGTGAGCCGATCGGCGGTGTCCATGTTGAACGACGACGACGAAGACATTTTCGACACGTTCTCAAAAAGGTCCTTTAGTGCCCTGGAGCCGAAACGAGACGCGGGGAAGGGGAAGAAGTCGCTGTTTGACGATCTAAGCGATGACGAGCTATTGTTTGCGCCCGCACGCGAAACCGGCGATGTCAAAGGCAAAAACGCATCAGCACGCCCGGAGAGGGCGACGCCGCGGCTTTCGGATGACGTCGAGGAACTTTTCAGCGCCAAACCCAGTTTAGAGGCAGATCACCGCTCTAGAGCCATCGGCTCGCTGGGGAAGAAAAGCGGCGCGGGGGATACAGAGGGCGCGCGGGCGCAGCGCGTGTTCGACGACCCGCTGTCCGCATTTCAGGATCAGTAATACAGCGTCTCATAGATAATGAGATTTAAATCAAACTAACATGAGCTCACGGTTTCATCCACGTGTGCATATAATAAATACATTTTCTTACATTCAATTTCTTTCCCGATTTGGAATTTGATCCTGATCCAGCATCCTCTTGCAATTGCACTACACTCACTCTGTTCGCTCTTGATAACGATCCCGACTTAAACCTCTACTTCAATCTCTAGACAATAATAAAGTACATGTATATTTATGTAAAAAGCTTGAACAGATTACATATATATGTAGCTTTAAATAAAAATACAAGTCTTTTTTTTCTGAATCCTTGGAAAGTCAATATGCACTAATTAGATCTACCATAATACAAACTTTGATGTCACAATATCAAATCATGTTTCAAATTCGGATTGTGATTATTAAGACTTTTATCATTTTTGGAAATTAATACCAATTTCTGAAATTTTGATTGTCAGATCGAGATTTTGAGAAAGTTTCCAAAGCATGAGATGTATATATAAAATTGATATAAGGAATGTTGTCTGATAGTACTATATGATTTCATTACAGTGTAAATTTTTCTTTACCTATAACAGTTTATTCTCATACAGACTTAATACGAAAATAAAATGCAGCAGAGTATTACAACACGCACTAAAAAATTTTCCCTCTTAGTACAATATTATTTTGGTTTTCTTTGAATTCATGTTTTTGCCTCTTACCACTTCCTACCGCATCCCTCGCGCTCATATAGCGAATACCCTTTTGTGATTATTAATGTGTTGGTGATTACAAAGGCTATTGCTAAAAATATAAAAATAACTATATAATAAACATAAGTGCCTCGACTCTAAAGGTGATTTCATTTGATTTGAATCCTTCTAGAATTTAACTAATTTTTGTTGTAACATTTATCAGTAATGACGCCACATAAATTATTTTTTATGCAGTCTTATCTTTTCATTTTATTTGAGATTCCGTTTTGAATCTGGACCCTAACTCGCAGCTTCGTAGTAGCCTTTGAGCAGGTGACTTATGAGGAATGAGCGACATCACCACATTCGTTATTAGACGTGCCCTCATTTCGAATTACAGTTTAACTTTTTGAAAAACGTTTCCTCGATATATTCAGTTCAGTAAGCGACAGCATTTCTTTGTCGACTTTTATAGGAAACTAGCGACCCGTCCCAGCTTCGCACGAGTAGCAATCTATAGCCAGATGTAACTATACCGACTTCTGGTGGTCAAGTAGGAGCGCGGTCATGTGACGAAGTTTTAGCAGATATATACGAGGGGCGGCTGAGAAGTCCGCGGCCCAAGGTACTCAGCGATGACTCATTATTTCACAGCTATTACCACTAATTGCGACACTTCTTGTTAGTATAAATATAGCTTCCTTTCGTTATTAAAGTCATTAACAAATTATCTGTCGAAGCACAAACGTCATCATGTCAGCCGAATCGTCAAATCTCAGTAATATTGAACATCGCGCCGTAATAAAGTACTTCGTAAAGAAAGGAAAAACGCCCAAAGAAATTTTTGAAGACATGGTATCAGTTCTTCAGGAATCTGCGCCTTCGTATACGATGGTCAAAAATGGAGCTCGCTTATTTCAACAAGGACGAGAGCTGTGAAGATGATCCTCGCCCAGGGCGTCCTGTGACGGTAGTGACGGAGGAAAATGTTCGAAAAATTAGTACTGGCTGACCGAAGAATAAAAATTATGGCAGATAGCTGAAGAGTTGCAGATTAGTAAAGAACAAGTTGGAGAAATTATGCACGAGCATATGAATATGAAAAATCAGTGCGCGTTGGGTACCAAAAATGCTAACGCCGTTTGACAAGCAGCGGCGACTTCAGACAAGTAAGGATTTTTTGGAGTTAGTCGGGGATAATATAGACGAAATTTCGACAAAATTGTAACCGTGGATGAAACCTGGGTTCATCAATGATGATCGGAATCTAAACAGGAGTCCATGCAATGGACAAAAAAAGGAGAAAGGCCGCCGAAGAAATTCAAGGTTCAAAAGTCAGCATCGAAGCTTATGGCGACAATTTTGGGATAGTGAATTGTTTTTTAATTGATTACTACGCGAATTTATTTAGCTCAAGGCACGAGAGCAGTCGTACAGAAGCGACGTGAGAAGTTATCGCGCGGAGTGCTGTTTTTACAGACAATGCATCTGTCCACACGGCGCGGTTTCGAGGCAGGCCCTGAAGGACACGGGCTTGGAAATGACCACCCACCCTACAGCCCAGATCTAGCTCCCAGCGACTATTTCTTTTCCAATTTAAAAAGGAGTTACGTGGTCGTAGATTTGTTGATGACAATCAAATGAAGATGGCTGTAGGAAGCCATTTTGACTGCAAAGAAAAGGAATATTTTTTGGGCGGTTTGAAGGCGTTGTGCACCGGATGTGACAAGTGCATTTGTATTTGCCAGAGGGAGACTATATTGAAAAATAAAATACTCGTACTTTTCTTTCATTTCATGCCTTAGGCCGCGGACTTATCAGCCGCCCCTCGTAGGTACAGTGCCTTGTATTAATTTTTGCCTTTTAATTTGTGCCAAAAGATGTATTAATTTTTAACACAAATTTGCCATTTATCGTGGAAGAGCCATGCTAGGGTCAACTTGGTTGTAGCACTTAAATTGGCCAGCTCGATCAGCGCAATACCACACAGAGTACAGCCGTGAAATAAGTTTCCACTGTTGATTTCGTCTAGTGAGTGGGAGTTCCGTTGGCACATTCTTCCATCACCCACAATCTTCCTCCATAAATCTTTCAGCCCCTCCCCCGCCCCTCACCAAATGTTCTCTTTCTCATACATCAGATATCCTATTGCGAATCTATATTCCTACCCAAGAAGTCGAAAATGTACTTCATCAGAAGTAACGAGTGTATCGCCAGCGACAACCACCTATGCTCTGGTGGCTCGCATGCTCGTTTGTTCTTTGATACTGCTGTTAAAAAAAAAATGATCGAATGACTATCAAATTTCATGTGATCACCCACTGGGATAATGTAAGATTTCTTGAAAATTTAATGAAAAATTGTTTGAGTCCATAAGCACAATTAATATAAAAAAAACTTTTATTTTGCGCAGTTTAAATTTATTTGATACAATTTTATATCACATGTTTAATACAATTTATGCCTTTGTAATTCTTTTGGTTTCATTTTCATATGTATCAGGTACATTTAATAATTATTATCACTCTCACTTGTAAACATAATTATTTATTTGTCAAAATCAATAAATGTGCATTCTTTATTCCTACTATAATGACAAATAATCTGCATACAAATAGTAAAATTAAATTTTTAAAAATTACTTATAAAGGCCTCCTCTGGGGAATCTCAATATCCTCTATCTTCGGCTTTTCTCATCCATAAATTACCAACGATCCCAGCCATCTACCCATCTGATTGCTAGGCCTTCCTCCGAGCCTGGTAGCTGTAGGGCCCGGCCATGACGTCGCCCGAGCTGTTCAGCGACCGTCGCTCATTCCGGCTGCATGACCTCTCCCCCACCATTTCTATTTTTGCAAGTAAGCCGGCGTCTATTAGTCCTATTAAAATGGTGCCGACCTATGACTAGATACTGGGGATCTATGGATTTTTCACGTGTCCTACGACCTTTTAAGAACAGAGTTGGCAACATGAAAATCTTGTTTCAATATCAGAAAATAAAAAGGAGAGTGGCATTTATTTAAATTACAATATAATGTCTCTGTTAGGCAATAAAATATTTTATAATAAAACTCGTGCTGCACCGCTCTGCCGGTTATTTATGCTCATAAATAACAATGTTGAGCACGGCCCTGTCTTTCACACTCCCCACGTAATGCAATGCTGGGTAAATGATAAGCTATGCACTTTTAGGCACTAGTGAAATCTCAGCATGCAGTTTTTATTAGATATTTCTTCACTGTTGAAGTAAAAGATTTTCTTTAGATATGTTAAAATAACATTCTATGGTGCCGGGCGCACAAAGTACAAATACTCCTCGCAGGCGGACGGACATGCTAATGAAATATTTTTAAAATAGTTTCTTTAAATTGTCTGCAATCACCTGACATAAAATATCAAAATATTTTTTTTTCACTTCCTGCTCCAACTTTGTTGGTTCTATTTATCAATCTTCATCGGCGTTGAACGTGCACCGGCCGAGGCTGTCGAGCGGCGCACGCGCACTCTCTACGTCCGCGGCTGCGATAATTGATCGGTTTGATAACCAATAGGTCGGATGACTGAAACTCACGCTGCTCGAAACTCTGCCGCTCCGAATGCTACACTGCGCAGGTATCACGCTCACCGACCCTTCCTTCTCTGCCGCGTTCCAATTTTACGCCATTGCACGCTTTCGTAACGAACTTCACAGCGGCAGACTTTCGTGCGTTGTACTGTACGCGCCTGCGCATTTCGCGCTTTCGCAGGCAACGCCCGACGCGTCGAGCGATGGCAAAACGTTAAACGGAACGACGTAGTCTGTTTGCTTTAGCCTTCGCCGAGGCTAACAGGAGGGATGCCGGATATCGATAAATAAAACACAGTCAAATATGTTGTGTACAATTTAATATGGGTACGTCGGGGTCTAGTCTCTCGTAACAACATATGTACACTGGTCGGCGCGGGGGGCGCGGGCGCGGGGCGGGGGCGGGTCTGCGTCCGCGAACACAATTACACTAGTTTGTACACGCGCCGCGGACGCACACGCACTACACTTAACATAAACGTCTATATACAATTATTATTACAATTGTTTCTAATTCATAACGAGTAAACGCATCGCGTAGACCTATCTTAAATAAGGTAGTTGGTCTTTTAGGCTTTTTGCACACTCGCAGCGGCGCGGCGCGGACGCTCACTGCTCATCACAGATTCACAATCTATCAATAATTAAAATCTTTGTATGCATTCAAGAAATACATAAATCGACCGGCGCCCGCGCTTGACGGAGGCACACCCTTGTCTCTATAATTAACTATTATACACATTATTCTCTTTTGACTTATGATAACGGTGAACGATGATGTCATTTATACAACGAAATATTTTTCTTAAATATATTCCGCTTGTTTTAATATCAACATTTTATAAATGAGGGTTTATTCTAAATAATTAATTATGGTTTTTATATACGAATGCTATAAATACGGGGTAACGCGGCGCCCGCCGCCCGCCCCCCGCCCGCAGTAGACCGCTACCGCCCCTATATATAACACAGATACAGCTCCAATATACATTTAATCTATATATACAGATAACTGACACTCGATGCGTGCGGTGGCGGCCCTGCCGTCCCTACAGTATTTGTACTACCAGTTCCGACTGTCACATTGAGCAAACTTAAGACGCGGATGCCGTCCGGCGCCTGCGCGAAATATTGCAAGCTGAAACAGCGCCGGCCAAAGCCTGGACGAATGAACAGAAGAAGCACGTCCAAAGCAGTGCGCATAAACGCGCCTGCGCCGATACAGGACACGCGATGCAAAACTTGTGGCACTTCATTATTCATATAAACGTAGATTTTTCTAATTGAAGATTTATTATTTTATTTAAAATGGAAACAACACCTTCGTACCGCCCGTCTAAGTTTTCCGCCGCGGCTCTGCGGACGGGTCCGATTTGCACGACGTCCAAGCGCGCCACGAGTCTACGGCACGCTAAACAATTTACAACTAGAAAGAATCACATAAAAAAGTTTAACTTTTTTTAGTGTCGAATGTGTGACAAAAGAAACTCAAAACATCAGAAATTATTTAAAGTAATAGATTACAAACCTGATGTTTCAGCCTAAATGTTAAATTTATTTGTATTTTTTATGATAAAAAATGACATGTCTGATTAATATTCGCAAAATAACAACATGTGCTAGAGTTCTGTTATGTATCCAATAGCTTATGCACAAGTCCGCTATAGTGGATATGTGAATAAATCTTATTCATATTTTGGAATTTGCCATCGACTTCTTGTAGTCGAGTGGTTTACTTCTTGAAGTGAACCTTGGTTCACTTTTTACCCAGTACTCACCATTATCTTTTTGACTTCAAATTATCGTGACAAGATAAGCACCTAAGAATGAAGACGACCTCATATACACTACATAGCAATTTCTGCTAACATATTTCTTAAATGAACTTTACTGTAAAGTTCTGATTTCTAAGGTTTAGTCAGGTAATCTACAAACGAACGTAATAACCTTCAGACAACTTTTGCACAAATATGCTTCACGAAATTTCTATCGTAATCTGTAAACCAATAATTGTCCCTGAACTATGGCTAGTTCAGAATTAATGAACACAAACATTATTTGTGTTCTATAAAAACAATGGCCCTAGCCTTTTATGTGATACTTTGCAGTGGCTATCGCCTAATAATTTTTGCAATTTTGTCGCCGCAATAGAGTTGTTATATTTGCAAATAATTTACTACGTTTTTACTCCCCTCCCCAAAATATGTGACAGATCACGGAAATAAAAATAAAATACCAGCGCGAGAGCTAAAAAATATTTTAAGTGATCCCCCGCCCCAAATAAAAAATACGTCATTTTCTGACACGGTAAGTTTGAAACGAGAAAAATTTATCAGACGTTGACGGCGTCGGCCCATCGCAGCCACCGGAACACGTGATTATCTGGACGTGTAATATAAAATCTTAAAGTGGTGGTAGACGAGGTAAAGTCAGGTACGATTTTTATATAATCATGTTTTTCTTCCTGTATTAGTCCTAAAGAGCGGTTACATAATTTCTGGACTTTTTATGCGTCACAAACGCTCCGGCCTTTTATTAAATAGGGCGAAATGGTCAAACTCGAACCACAACACGGACAGAACTTATGGCAATAACAATCGAAACGCTCCACCGCGCATAAAAATTATTAACGCTGTTTCGAAATGAGTACCAGTTGCGAACAGTTTCAAATGAAACAATAAAAAACGGGTACACCGAATGACGACGTTAGCCAAATTAATCCTTAATTTATGGATACGATCGGAAAGCTGGAAACAGAATTCATAGGTAACATTTAGTAGGCCGGCTCGCCCGCCTCGTGGAGGACGCGGTGCCCAAACGCGCACTTCGGGTCTTATGATAGTTCATTTCCAACGTGCAACGAAGTATCATAGATGTTTGCGAACTTTGTATCGAATAAATAAAATACAAATAAAAAAAATTATTCTCTATTGAATAAATGAGGTACTTCCTTTTTGCGTTAGCTCATTAAATGTGCCCACCCCCACACTGACCGAGGTCTCTCATTCGACAGACTGCAGTCCCGCTGATTGACCTTCAATCTGTTTAGTTTTTCTACATCTAACACCTCCCTTTGCTGCCGTAATTTCTTCACTTGGTATAATGACTAGTGAAAACTTAGGTTATTAATATAATTAAATAAATATCTATAAATAATTCTACAATATTTCTGAAAATTCATCAAAAGATAGTTTTGCAATCAATATCATTTACATCATCACAACAAAATACTGGTGAGAGGACAAAGCAGAAGCTTGAGCACGGCGCCTCAATAAATATCTATAAATAATTATGGAGTAATTCTAAAAATTTATGAATAAAACGTTCCGACGATCCACACCATTGACTTAATGATACCAAAACGCTGGTGTAAAAGCGAGACAGAGGGCAGACGCGATGCCTCACTAAATATTAAGAAACAAATAAGCAATATATTTGAAATTCCGTTAAAACCGCGGTTTCACACTCGACACCCTTAAGACATCACAAGAAAAGGTGAAGAGACGGCGAGGCGGAGGGCGGGGCGCGCGCCTCGGCTCGCATCGTTTAAGATGAACAATGCATACGATCTACATTGCACATCGCCACGTAGAGCCGGCTCGGCCGTCGACCGCGACCTCGAACGAGCAGATGACAGCACGAAGTAATAATATACAGAGAGGATTTATATGAAATAATCTAATTTAGAGTTAAAACGCAAAGAGCGGCCGACTAGAGACGTGCTGACGTGCCTAAAGACAGTGCGGAGGCGACGCCGTGCGCACGCGGAGCGCGCGCCACAGGAGGCGCCCGGACGCCTCGACCGGTCAGAGAGCGATCAAATATTTACGTAGGCCGAATGTACTCCTTGTCGCTAAGAATTCCGACCGTTATCGCAACTAGAGGATCATATCTGGTTATCCGCCCACAGCGCGCTCCCGCCGGGTCAGTTTGTGCGCCTGCGGTCGGTGGCGGCGCTGCCGGGACGCGCATCCGCAGCACGTGAAATGGGCGCGGGCAGCTCTCGCTGGAATGTGTCGGATGGGGATGCGCTAGGTGCGCGGCGCTACGGCTGACGGCGGTGGCTTCGGCGGCAACTCCGGCGCCGCTCCGCTGGAACACGACGAGTAACATAAGAGCGACTGCTCGTTCTGGTGCCCAGCTCATCGCTCGCCGCACTCTTACGCGGAGCGGCCGGCGACTCCGGCGGCGGTATCCCGACGATCGACCAGGTCTGTTATTTCTAATTAACCATACTAAGAATCTCGTTTTAGAATAGCATATAGTCTGTTGTATGATAAATGGAGTCAAAATTTAGTTAGTAAAATGATACTCATTACGATTATAGATATCACTTACTGAATACAAAAAATAGTTAAGAAATGTATTTCGTTGAGGTGGGCAGACTACAAGCGAAACCCAACCAAAAACATGTGAACAACACTTATAGGAATTATATTTTAGAACACTTGTTGCATTCGAACGAACTAGACGAGTTTTTAAAAAGGGATTTAGTTTATTATTATTTTCTATCTATTTCAGTCTAATTAATATGCCATAATAAGGTCACTTATCTATCGATTTGATTCTATCTAGTAACTGTGGTCAACAAAGACTACACGCATGCGTCGACATACCATCCCTACTCTCAAGTGAGTCATGGACATTTGATCGACTTGGTATCGGGGCACTGCGCCATCACACGACGTGTCCATTCTAGCGACACACATCAGTGTCCAACTACACTTCGAACTCACTAACAATATTTTGATTTTAAACCAACGATATCATAAATTGTCATTGGGCGATGTGCGAAGTCGTACCTGTTGTGATGACGCCGTTGGAGAATCGTCGAATGCGCAGGCCGCAACAGCGCAGGTGCCGGCGGCGGCCGCGGCGGCAGCGGCGGCGGCACCCCGCCACCCCCGCCGCCGGGGGACACGCCCAGGGCGCCCTGTACGTAACGATCATGGATGTAGTTACTGCGTTTACCAAATTATTATGTATATGAGAAAAAATAACTTTTATCCTCGATCAATCTTAAATTCTAATTAAAAAGATTGGTCAAAAACATGTGGGACTATGCTCATTATAGGGTTCCAAAGCTACCATTACAAAGGAATGCACTACAGATGAAAAAAGTACTTTGTTACACTTTTCCCATGTTTTGCGCATAGAACAGTTATAAGCACTTTAGTCGCTTATAACTAGAAAAACAAGTAAGTACGTCGTCTATTTCTCTTAAACTAGTGTAAACTATTGTCCATCTGCAAAAAATCGTATCTTCATGGCATTATGTCCTTTTATTGACAAGCGTGGTTTTTCGGCAATAACTCCAAAACAATATATCCAATTATTTTCAAAATAATGTTCGTTGAAAGTAATTATTAAGAGTTAACTTCTAAAGTAGCTTTAACTTTCTGATTTTTTATCAACAGTCATCAGAGAATGGTGGCGTGTGTTAAGTTACCGGAATATGCGGTGTAGAGGGCGCGGGCGGCGCGGGCACCGAGTCACGGCGCCTGCGCGGCGGCAGCGGCGGCGGCGGCGGCGGCGTACCGCTCTCGCTGCCAGCTGCGCAGGGAACTAATATGTACATCGCATTCGGCCGAAAGTAGTGACACGAGACACGAGGACACGAGGGCCCCCATGAGGTAGTTTTCGTAACCCGTTTTATAACGTTGTTTCATTGTGATAAGATTACACGAAAAGTGCATAACAACTTGCAATTTCACTCTCAAAATTAAAGCAAATAAAATATGTTATCAGATATAGCATAAAAACGTCGACACGGCTAAATTCCCGAATTCGTTACCAATAATAAAATACAATTTATAAAGACATGCACAAGGGTTACAAGAACAGACTACCAAACTTCTAGTACGTAGGAATCCTTCACTCCACGCGTGGCTGAGCGCTACAACAATGTCTACTGCATATTATATCATACTCCAATATGCTTGTTGACGTTAAAGTTTTGGGCACAGATTTTTATATTACACCGATATTGAATTCAATGCTTATTTTATTTCCTCGTTCGATGAAAACTATTTTAGTGCTAGCTTTTGCCCGCGGCTCCATCCGTGTGGACGTATGATTACTCACTTTCTATATCGAGTAATCTTGCTATCATTGATACCAAGACCGATCCTGTTCCCCGTTTAAGTTCCAATTTCAGTTAGTTCTGATTCGGTCTTCCCCTCTATTTCGATCCTGTCCTTTCTTCCAATCGCGCTATCACTTTCGATTCCGCTTTCGCTATCTATTCCGGTTTCTTATAGATTATAGCACAGGAAGGCATTAATGAGAAACAGAATATCATATGCATAATAAAAAAAAATATTGCATCTGTGTGCGTAATTTTATCTAAATCTGTCCAGCCGCTTGTGCGTTAGTGAGTTACAAACAACCAAACATCGTCAAAGAATATCATATTTGTAATATTATAACAATAGGGGACTGACAAAAGGCACACTAAAATCTCTATCACTCATTTTAATTTCTTTCTAAACTTTCATAATAGTGATAACATAACTAATAATCTTAAACGATTAGTATGAATCATGTAGGTGGAATGGGGTTGATGACCTCTTCCTGTGTCTTCCGCCCCACCCCAACCTCACACGCGCCCCAACCCACCCTCACACGTTCTCCTCCTCTCTCGGTCCTCATCGCTCACACTAACACTCACGTTCACAACAAGTAAAGCTCTAAGTAAAGCAATAATAAGCATGACCACAAAGTTATGTGAAATTAATGATTTTTAAATCTAAAAGTTATAAGGAGTTATAAAGGTAACAAACAATATAATTATAATAATAATGATGATAATGAGATTTGTCATGGGACATCAGTAGGAACAAAGTTTCTTTTGCTATATATTATTTTATTAGATAATAAGCACAATGAAGAAATGGCAACAAAATTTGTATTCAATATACTTTTCTTTAGTTTTTGTTTATAAAGTTATGACAATAAACATTTCATTATTATTATTATAAAAATATAAACAAATTATAGACTTAGTCTGCAAATTCAACATGTACGTAAATTACTGCTGACATGTACACCGCACGTCTATAGCTTTATACAGACATACACATGTAAACAATCTATAAGATAGTAAACAAATCTGGAGAAGCAGTTGCCGCTCAGCGCCGAGTACGTGTCTTTTCCCGTGTAGCTCTCAAATGGGCGATAAGGAACTTCATTCCAATAAACCGTAACCTATATTTTATGTGGGAATAATTTCTATCGATTTTCTGATCTGATAATCAATTTCCTAAAAATTAGTCAATTCATTGTCCAGTTACAAGCAGATATATAGACAAACACAGTGACTTATATGTTACAAAATGGTGTGCTCTATTGAGTTCATTGAAACAATTTAATTATGGTAGAGCAATTAATAAACATTGAAATGAAGAAACAGATAAACAAATGAAAAGAACGCTATATCCGTGTTAAACGATTTCCATGCTGAATTTCATCAAAATCGGTATAACGGTTTAGAGGTCAAAACGTAACACTCCGAGAGACACTTCTGCATCTATAGTGCTAGTACGGATGTAATTGTAGTGCATTTAAAGTAAAATAAAGACTGATATATCAATTACAAATCATATTCATTATTGATAATAAGCTCTACTAGTTTCGGCAGCTGTCGAATTAAATACAGTTCACCTCTTGTGCTGGGTTAGCGAGCTACTCACAGTGATGCGGCGTGAGCGGTGGCGGCGGCGGCGGTGGGTGCGCATTGTGGTGCGGCAGGGGCGGCGGGGGTGTGGGTGGCGGCGCACGCGCCGGGAAGTTGAACGCGTTGCCGCCATACCTATAATAACATTAATGAATTTCAGGATACTATTTATTTAGAGAGATGGATGAGTATTTGAGTGCTATTGCAAGTTAATCGACAAAAACGTGATATCAGTCTTATAAACTCACGCCTATTTCCAGAAGATTAGGCAGAGACAATATATTTCCATATAAAACAATCTTTGCATACATATCTCTCTTGATTCACTGCTGCGAGTTTGAATATTACATCTGACATTAAACAGGGCGCCCTTGGAAAAATAGCATGAAAGGTCAAAGCGAAATGTCAAATTGTGGCCAAAAACGCACAACATATAATGTTTACTTAATATTCTTAATGCATTTTTTGTAAAATTTGGGCGATATTCATTTATCATTATTAATTGAGCTTATTTTGCAACAACTAAATAGTACTTAGATTGACAATTATCTTTAGATGGCAGTAGTAAGTGTTACCATTTATCACCAAGAAACAAATCGAAAAGTAGTCAATGATACATAGAGGAGTAATAGATGATTAAATATTATCAATTTTTCAAGTTATTAATGTTAGTAGAAATTATTAAAAACGATAAAGGAATTGTTACAAATGATATCTCTCTCATTTGTTTAATACTTTATTTACATAAATTTTTGAATAATGACTCTTTGGTATAATAATATGTGATAACTATTTGGATAAACTTCAATATCGATTTATCGAGTTTTGCACGGGAAATGACATGTCGCGAGATGAATCAGAAAAAAAGGTGTGTGTGCGATTCACACACGATAGAAGTGAAACTTCAGTAAATCGACAAAAGAATGAGATGAATACATATAACAAGGGTAGGATAATTACAAAGTTTATTCATTTAAAAATGAAAGTATTTTGATAAATTTGAAAAGATATTTTATTTAACATATGTTATTTTAATTTTATTTTCATTTTTTTTGCGTCGATATTGACGACACATTTCGGCATCTTACAAATTTCATTATTTAGCACAAGATATAAAAATACTCAAACACTGTTAAATAATAACACGCCACGCTGACTTCTTACTAAAAAGCTGTAATATGCAGCCCCATACAGTGTACAGTAGTATTTATTAGCTCACATATAGTATTTTTCACATATACTAACACATGTTAAATGCTCAAATACAAGCAAGTATTAAACAGTGTGCAATATACATACACACCGACATTTGCTCTCTCGCTCTAGCTCACTAATAACAGGCGATTATGCTTAAAAGACGGGAGTGAGGATGCAACGAAGCATGGTACAAAGAGGAAATAGTATGTATATTTCTGTCTCATTCTTTGTCTGCTTCAGCCTACACATTTTTGCATTTGTGTCTCTTACCTGTCGTTTTTTCCGTTGCATCCGGTTTGAAATCACAATGATTCGAAGGAAGTTTCACTTCAAAAACAGACAGTTGACATTGGTTAACTGTGACAGTTAATTGCTTGCATGTTTTGTGTGTAATTGTTTAGCTGTTTGTTGCATTTTATTTTGTTTTTTAAATTCAACGACTTCTCCCTCAAACAAATATCAAGAGATCGGCAATGCACTGGTGACTCCTGAAATTGCTAGTGTTTATTACGGGTGGTGGTGACCACCTGTTTTTTGGTGGCAGGCACGCTCTATTTGTCTGTTTGTTATAAAAAAAAAATATAACAATAAATTTCATGAAACTAAACATAATAGAGACACCAAAAATATTTTTAAGCTATTGCATAGCTTTTACCGCGGGCTCTGAGCGCGGCGACCGAATCAAGAAATTCCGTAACGAAAATTAAACCTAACACCCCCCACTCCGCCTACCATGTAGCTCGGCCGAGCATTCGCTTAACGTGTATGTATATGGTACGACTGTACGAAGCTCGTACGGATCGAGACGAGCTGCTCCGAAATCAGACGAATACGTAAGCAGCTGTTTGTGAGAAAGTATATAGGTGTATAGGTATCTATCATATCTTTATAATGCCACACTCACCGCATGTGCTCCGTAAGTACACATGTAGGTATATATGTATACATAGGTGTATCTATGTACAACAGTGAATAG
The DNA here is from genome assembly GCA_005406025.1 of Eumeta japonica. Taxonomy (NCBI): domain Eukaryota; kingdom Metazoa; phylum Arthropoda; class Insecta; order Lepidoptera; family Psychidae; genus Eumeta; species Eumeta japonica. Next base: position 45,883 of record BGZK01001880.1, read on the forward strand.
CAGTTGCTGGTGAATACCTATATGCGTAAAATTTGTGTATAAAGTGTTTTAAATACGAATAAACAAAGTACATTTGCATAAATAAATAAATTAATTATAATTCCATACGTTGATAAAAAATGCTATGCAATTAGCTTTACCGCGGCAGTCCCCGAGTGCCACATTTGTACTTTTATTTAATTTATTAGAGCGTGGTTACCTATCCGAATGAAGCGGTGGTGGTGGCAATGGTGGCGCAACAGCTGGCGCACGCGGCGATGCCGGTTGCGTGGGTGGCGCTCGGGGCGACGCGGGCGGTGGCGCCGGTGGCGCCCGAGGCGACGCCGGCGGCGGTGCAGGCGGAGCACGAGGCGAAGCTGGCAGTGGCGCAGGCGGCGCCCGTGGCGAAGAAGGCTGTGCAGGCGGTGGCGGCGGCGGCGACCGTTTTGGCGACATGGCTGCCGGTCTAGACGACATCATACTAGTTACTCGATTACTCTCAACATTAATTTTCTGCATTCGAAAAATACTAAATTATGTCGCTTCAATGAGCATACTTTTGTTATAAACCTCGTTCGTTTCCCAAAAACATGGCATACGATGGTTTTAACGATTCTTTTTTTTTTTTCGATATTCGATAACGACTGCCAGCTCTGACTGCCGACGCCGAGGGCGTCACACAGAGTAAGTTTTAAAGTGAAACTGTCAACAGGTCTTTCGTCTAGTTAGGTCGATGACGACGAAATGAAAACAGCGTTTAAAATTATATTAAAATTGCACACGATAAGTCTTTAAACAAAATTATTTTCATGCATAAATATAACAAATTGAAACTTATAAATTGCTGCAATATCTAGAATAGAAACAAAAAAAAAATTAATGAGAGTTGAAAGTATTTAAATGCAATTTCTCATATTCAGAGGTTTTCATTAATTTACTTAGCGGTCACTCCCCGAGTCTCGTTAAGAAATACCGATAATAAATAGACAATCTTTAAAAAATGGATTTCCTTCGAACTAAATACGCTCTACAAAGTCGCATCCGATTCGAAGTCTATTTCGCGTGGGCTTCGGATGAAAAATACAAGTGACCGAGCGACAGCGCTTTTTGAATGTAAGTGTACGGCAAGAGAAATGCAAGTCCACACGGCGTTTAGTCGACCTTGTTAAAATCGAAACCGGCAAACGAAAATGCTGATGTGCCTCGACGACTTCTCCCCCGCGGGCACTCGACCGACCGTTCGTCGCGTCGGATTATCTCTGCCTCGTCGGTCCGCACAGGTGTCGGCGCACGTAACGCGTTCTCGCCGGGACGAGGACGGCGCGCGAGTGCCCGCGTCGGCACCGGCGCTTATCACGGTGGAAGGTCGCACGCGCATGCGCTCTACCACTATCTGAGGTATAACGTTACGTGGTACTGGTTTCTGCCATCATCTGATTAATCCTTTGTCACGAAATTGATACGTGAAATAATTACTGTCGCCACACAAAAACGAATCATTTCGGTGGACTCGTATTCAATATTAAAATACATTAGAGACAAGATAAATATGGATTTGTGTTGCATTGATTCTCAACATACCTACTCTTTGCGCCTGTTTCGACCGTTTTTTAAATCAATATAATTGTTTATTTTTACTAATTATTTCCGGCATAAACTTTTTTTTCTTTATTATTTATTCCGTGTTAAATTATGCGTTTACCCATTTTAATAGTATGTATTCGATACATCTACCACCGCAGCAACGAACGCAACCGTTAATAAAAATGTTTAATAATCATATAAATGTAATGGAAAATAAAGTGTGGTATGCGGTTTTGCATAACCAGTTCCTGGGAGCATACTCCTGCAGTGGTGATGAACCACAACAATTTCGGCCCATCTCCTAGAAATCTCCCCACTTTCGCGCTCGGCTGCCTTTCGTAGATCACCTTACATTCACAAAAATGTCTATCAGCGTAAAAAATAAATTTCCTATGGCATTTGTGATATATCCCTCAAGTGGCTGAACCAGTGCACCGTAATATCTATCACGTAACGAGTGGTTCTCCGATTTATTTTATTCGTTTCATAACAATGCGAAAACCGTGTTCGTGTGGTTGTAATTCTCGAAAATTGAGAAAAGGCCCAAACACCCATACGAGTTTACAGACTCTAATCAATCGAGTAGTTTCTGAACCAAAAACCGGACACTGAAATGAAACTGCCACCTGTGGTCAGATATTCATTGTTTTCATTACTATCTACACAGAGCTTGGCACCCATTTAGATTAAAATCTTTTATCGGCGCAGTCAAATAAAGCGGCGAACCGGCTCAGGTCATTCTTACCTAGAAGATAAATATTAATTTACCTTCTACACTAGTTTGCATTATTAATTAAACAAGGAACCTAATTGTGTTTCTACTACTTACAATAGATTTAAGTATGCCTATATTGCTAACACTATACTATTGGACATTGTGTTAAAATAAATATGTATTATTATGTTCTTAATATTGAACTTGGCTCATATTTATGTTTTTGATGAGTATATGTACACAAAATCAAATAATATACCCAAAATAATCAGAATAAACTATTTATTACATAATAATGTAGTAATATTTTATAAAGTAAAAAAAAATACATAACAATTAACCTCAAATCTATAAATGTACTCACAATAAAATCCTTCACCACAGTATATAATTTAATAACACATATATACGCACGCATGCACACGCACGCAGCACACGCATACACACACGCGCGCGCGCACACACACATATTTGTTCTCATATGAAAGATGTATATTTGAATAAATACCTTGAATATAGTTATCAGTTCTCACGCGCATGTAACAAATATATGTAGTAAATGTCCTTACTATCACGTTGTTGGTAGATTTTTCTGCAAAACTTGAGACATTTATAGACCATTTTCGTGGTGTCGATTTAGATGTCGGTATGCGTACGAATTTCATGGTGTCGTTTTAGATGTTGGTATGAGTGCGAACTTCGTGGTGTCGAATTAGATTTCGGTGTGCGCGCACATCGTAGTAAATCACATTTTCCCCTAATGCGTAAAAAAAAGTATAACTTTAAAAATTCGATTTTGGAATATAAACCTCTTTGATAGTAGGTTACGTTTTGTGTGAATTGTCACATCGTTTTTATGTGACTAAATTACAATGAATTAAGTCGACAGAATATGTGCAACACGATCTTTTACGATTTTCCTTGCGCCTTAAGTCAAGAAAGTTGCCAGGGACTTCAATTGGCGTATGGTTATGAAGTTTATTTCATATTTCTGTATATTCATTGTTCAATAAATTCACAAGTGGAAGTGATTATTAGTTCTTTGACGATTTATGTGAAAGTCGACCGGCGACTACAATTATACCAAAACTAATATTGATACTGTACGATAACTTTTTGTGAGCAAATTCGTATTGTATTAGGAATACCTAGCAATAGTTATGAACCAAGCGCAAAAGATTTTGCATGTACATATGAAAGTTCGGAAATTGTAATCAAGGTATCCCACATGATTTACCGAATGACCAGAAACAATTGTGTGAAGAGTATTGTCATGAAATTCAATCACTGACTGTATGTAACATAGTTCTAAGTGACGAGAGCTGGAAACGAGAAGTTAAATCAAGGAACATTAAAAAAGTTGAAGCATTGGTAAGATAAAGGTTGCTTCTTTTTTGGGCAAATCAAGACATTACAGTATTGTTTGGAAACCAAAGAACAACAATTGCAGTGGTTATGTGAGCGCGTGCTCGCCCAGCGTGTTCGAGAAAGTTCACCAAAAGCGCCTTCGCAACAAAGTCGTCGCTTCACTACGACAACGCGCCCACACTTTCCACTAAGGTAACAAATGTGTTTTTGAAGGCTTTAAATGTAGGACTAATGACGCATCCGTTATACAGTCCAAACTTTAGGCCTAGTTACTTTTTCAAAAGTAAAGATAAGCTTAGAAGTATACGGCTGACAAGCCCACAGCGGCCGTCAATGCATTCCAAGAGGCCATCGAAGATGTCCCTAAAGGATGGGCCCACAGCTTTTTGCAATGGTGGCAATGGCAATATAAATATCTTACAGACTTATGATCTTATTAATGAGAATTAGTAATATTTATTATTGCCTACACACTTAAAAACCTGAGAAAGAGCATGTCGGACCATGCTCAGTGTCGGATTCCGAAGCTATGTATGAAAAACTATGTTATTACAGTTTTTTCATGTTTCCCGCACATAATAATTATAAGCACTTTAGTAGCCTATAACTAGAGAAACAAGTAGGTATGTCGACTATTACTATTAAAGTAGTGTAAACTAAGGTGCACCAACAAAAGAGAGTATATGTATATGAGCATGTGTTTCAAAGACCACATAAATATAGTTTTTTTAATGAAATTGAAATTTTCTCAATATTATTAAAAAAAACCTAATATTTATAGGGCCTTAAAAGTAAACAACAATTTAAAAACTTTATATAACATTAAAGATAAATTGCACAGTAATAAAAATCCAGAATTTATAAATTAACTTGTGATGAATATAAATCAATATATATATATATAGGACAAACCGGACGTTGTTTTGAAACTAGATACAAAGAATAATATTTCAGCCTTTAAAAATAATAAATCAGACAGATCTCATTTTGCTAAACATTTAATAGAAACCGGTCATTAGCTCAATAACGATCACAATTTCGTTGTTCTGCATGTACGTGAGGAGTTACATTTAAATGTTTTGGAATCTTTCGAAATTGTAAAACATAAAGATAATAATAATGTGCTCAGTTACCAAATTAACATTTATAAATCGCCATTATTGTACGCTTGCTTGTAACTATTTGGGTAATGGTTGGTGATGGTTAGTCTGTGACAATTGACAGGCATGTCTTTTGGTGGTGGTCTGTGGCTGCTGATAAGCATGCTTTCGTTACCTTTTGCCGCAGTGCATGATAGTATTTTACTACACAAGGTTGTGTCCGTATTTGTCGGTGGTTTTTAACACTCCTTACACCCTGGTGGATATAACTGTGTGCATTTTTCTGAGGATGTGCCTGGTTGGCATGAAAAGCATGTAGAAATCAACAATATAACAATTAGCGGACTAAGATAATCATAAAATGAACACTTGCTTAGGTGTTCGATATCTGTCAATCAATATTCAATTCTTTGAATAGAGATTCATAGTGGAGGAGCAGATTCGAGGGTCAGTGGTGGATTGCATGCTGCAATGCATGTTTCAGGTAAGCGTCTATTATGCATTTCCACTAATTGACACCTCACACAATAGAATACATCTTGTAGTTTTTGAATAAAATGCCTGTGATATATGGACGGATAGGGCGAAACTATAGGCTTTCCGTTTTTACCATTTTGGCTTGGAACCCTAAAAAGTAAGAAGTGCGTCACTTGCCGGATCCTCGCGTGACTTACAGCACATAGTGCATGGACAATAATTTGTTAAACGACAAATATTTTATAGCGTTTATAATTTATAACGAAATTTTCACTGAATCAAATTTTCTATGCATGATGCTTTCGTTTAAGTACGAATAAAGACACGTCATCTCCTCCTTCATGAGTGCAACTTACGTATGTAGTTGTGTAGACTCGGGGCCGCAAGGCGAGCGTCTGCCTTCGGCACGTAAAGCTCGCAAAAATGGACGGCGACTGCCCTACGAGCGTCCAAGATGATTGCGACCGAGAGCGACAGCGAACGTTCGCTTGAATCTACTTTCTTTATAATCACATGGCCCGACGATAGCGAGAGCGGATGTCCAGCTCAAATCGACTTCCTTTATGATCACATGGTCCGACGAGGAGAGCAAATGTCCAGTTCGATGCGATTTCCTTAATAATCACACGGCTCGGCGGGAGAGAGAGAGGTCGTCAAGTTCGAATCGATTTCCTCTATAATCATAAGGCCTAATGAGAGCTAGAGTGGATATTTAGCTCAAAGTTTAATAAGAAAACTTAAACTTTTATAATACTTGGTTAACATTATAAGCTTATGTTTAATATTGAAAGATATCTTTTAGTGAGAATCAATTTGGGTAAGCGCGACGGCAGGCGTACCTGTGTTCGGGTGATTGAGGCTGATGCGACGGCGACGGCTGGTGCAGCGGCGGAGGCGGCGGCGGCGGAGGCGGCGGTTGCTGCTGGCGCGGGCTCGGCGGTGGCGGTTCGGATTCGGAAGGCGCGGGGGGCGGCGCGCGTGCACGCGTGCCCCCCGCGCCCGCACCCGGCGGTGACGATGCCCCACTGGCTACATGTGATTACTTGTTTAGAACGTTACCTTTCCAATTGCATATTTAAATGTTCATCTATAACTAGAGTTCCCTACATATATAATAAGTTAAACATATTGAATTATTTTATTACGTTCTACTAATTTATATACAGATTAAAAACGCATGAGAATTTTAGTTTTTATATCAAATGTATGTTGATTCTTAAGCACTTTTTTATAGTGTGCTTTGAGTTTTCATATAGAAGGTTTAATAAGCATTTTACAGTGGAATATTTTCATTATATTTTTAATATAATACATAACAATAATCGTAAGGTGTGATGTATTCATGTACCAGCTGCAGAGGCCGGTGAGAGCGCCCGGCGCGGCGGCGCGGGCGGCGGGGCGGCAGTAGCGGTGGGCGGCGGCGGAGCAGGAGGCGGCGCAGAAGGCTCACCTGGCGGCGCGCGTGGAAGCAACGGCGGCACTCGTTCCTCTTCCATGCTGGCAGTGGCGGTGTCAGAGAGTTGCAGTTGGTTGTTGTGGTGGCGTCGAGGAGATCCTAACTCGCTCCAGCCGAGATGATCAGAAGCGCGAGAGTAGAAGCACTCGGCATCGACGATAGCGCTACGCGGTGACAATGCCGGCGGCTTACGCTCAGAGTCGAGCGGCGCTGGCGCCGGGCCGACGGCGTCATGGCGCGGGGAGGGGGGCGGATGACGCGGTGACGACGGCTCATTCCTGTTGAGGCTGACAGTGGACGCCAGTCGCGACGCGCCTTTGTCGAACAAACTGCGATCGCACAAACAATATGTACAAACATATTAAAAAAAATAAAAAAAAAAACTACATGCTTTTAGGTAGTCAAATAAAAAATAGTATCACAATACCTCCCACAAAAGTATTTTTCTGATGGAATATGTTCAATTTTATGTTGTACAATATTGTTATTTATAAAAGGACTATGTTACGTTTCGTTACATTTTGATTATGGTAGCTCATTTTTTAAATTTAGGTATTTATAAGGAGTTAGGAGTTGACCAGGGAGGTAATGCGATATGCCAGAATGTGTCGCAGACAATGCTCAATTAGTATATGATGCTTCTTATATTTTCCTTTAAGTACAATGATGCAGGGAACATATATTATCAAAAATTATTTAATGTTTTGGCCATAAAAAATTATTCAATACAATTTCAACTTTAGATTTCTACATAAGTTTTAATGCAAAAGTAGTTGGATGTATTTATATAATGCTTATTAAAAATTAGGTGATAATTTTAATAGGTATGGTAACATATATTTTACAGAAAAAACAATGAAGCTAATTACATTACATTCTAATGTCATGTTGTTTCTCATACTACATAAATATAATATAGGTGTTGTTTTAGTGTCAATGGTTAAATGTTAGTTAGTTCAAGTGTAGATATTTAATGTATTTGCCTTATAGAAAGGTGATGCCATGTGAAAACAATATATCAGTTAAACTAGTTAAAATTTAATTATAGAAAGTGAATCACCTTTAAGTATACCACAGTAGTCTGCTCATACCATGTAGCTAAACAACACTGAACAATGTGCAAGAGACTGTTGTGTGATGTGTTGTATACCATCAAAATGTTACCCATTACTCCTAGCAATTAGGTACTGTTTATGAGGGGGTTCTAAATAATAAGAAGTGGATTTGAAAGATAGAGGGACAAACATTATGACACATTCTGGGCAAGTTTGTATACCTATATTTATATAAATATAAAATAGGTCTTCTAGATATTCTACAACATACAAATTAGCACTATGCACTGTGGTTAATTATAGATTATGTAACAATACAATGTATAAGTAATCTACAACAATATGTATAATATACACAAACATTAAATGGGGGAAAAAATTATTTTGTTTTTATAAATAAAAATTTGCAGTAAAATATTTTTGGTTGTGCTGTATGTATATGGCTAGATTTAATTAGATGACATTAAAAAAAATTTTAAATAGTATCACGCCATTTTTTTATCATTTTTCTGTCAACCAAAATGAGTGAATCTAACATAGAAATTTGATACATTTTGAAGTATTTTTGCAAAAAAGAGAAAAATGCGACACAAGCCGCAAAAAAATTGTGACATTTATGGACTTAGTGCAGTGTCTATAAGAGTAGCATAAAACTGGTTCAAGTATTTTCAATGTGGTCATTTTAATGTCAAACATGAACCTCTCTCTGATCAAACATTACAGATAAAGCCGATGCCATTTTGGAAAAAAAATGAGTAAGTTCAGCATATTATGTCTTACGACTTAGCTGAAGAGTAGGAGATTGGTCACAGAACAATTTTGAGTCATTTGAAAAAAAAATGGTTACACATAAAAGCCTGATACTTGGGTTCCACATAAGTTTACTGAAAGAAATTTAATGAATCCTGTATTCATTTGCGATCCTATATTGAACCTTATTGAAACCGAACTATTTTGAAAAGACTGATCATTGGAAATAATAATGGATTACCTAGGACAAGAAAAAAGATCATGGTCAAAAGGCAAGCACACTCCACAGACTATAGCAAAACCCAGATTAACTTGCAATAAGTTGATGCTATGTGTATGGTGGGATTGTGGGCATTATTCATTATGAGCTTTTACCGCCAGGCAAAACCATTCAATTCGGATCTCTACTGCCAACAGCTGATGAGACTCAAGCAAAAAGTACGGAAAAAACGACCGCAATGGATCAACAGGGTGCGGTTTTTCACTATGATAATGCCAAACCACACACATCTTTAGCTACTCAGCAAATATTGAGAGTTTGGTTGGAAATTGTTAATGCATCCACCATATAACTCTGACCTTGCATCCTCAGATTTTCACCTGATTTGGTCTCTTCAGAAATCTTTAGGTAGTGTTAGATTAATATCAAGAGAGGACTGTCAAAACTACTCATCACAGTTTTTTGATCAGGAATCCCAAATTTTCTACAGCAATGGGATTATGTCACTACCTACGAATGGCAAAAAATTGTTGAACAAAATGGTACATGCATTATAATTAAATGTAATGAAAAATTATCTTGAATTTGTAATAAAATATGAAGACTTTTCTCCTGACCTTGTATATACAGTAAGTAAATGAACAGCACCACATCACTTATTTCCATAACAGAACATAATATTCCTTTTTAATCTCTTATTACTTTTTGAAAAGGTAGTTTGGTTTATAATATAGTAAAAAATATAAAGTAAACAATTTAGTATGAAAAATAAATCAAGAACCCCCATGTATTCAATACCACCAGATGGTGCACACTTTGGCAACAATGCATAATTAAATTGCATGGGTATCAATAACTTTTGAAGTTAAATCACAACAAAAATGCAACTTCGGTATTAGATTAACATTATTTGTCACTGGTACGCCATATGCAAAACTCACTAGCACTCTATGCTGTCGTGATGTCGTCGTCCGTAACAAATGAATTGTTTATTATCTTATGACACTAAAATTAGCTGATATGTAATAATTTTTGTTTTCGCTTCTGTCAGAAGTCCTCATGACTGCTTTGTATTTATTTATAATTAAATTAATTACAGTTGTAATTTAATTGTCGAATCATTTTGCTACTAGCAATCACTAGCACTCAATATACTCATCATTTATGTTGCGTTGTGAGATTTTTCGTAAATGAAATTGAGAAAAAAAAACGAAAAATTCCATATTAGCTGCGCGCGTAACTAAAGAAAGGCATGGTAACGAAAGAAAGTTAGCAGTGGAGAGCGTAGCGACAACGCGGCACAAAGTGGAAAAATTATACAGATCGGTTCATAATGATTCACTAAGGTTATTTATTTTTCTGATCAATTTTATTGTTAGTTTTATTATGATTATTGTAATTAGAAGATGTTACGCTATAACGGGAAAAACTTGCGCAGCGCTGTTCATTTACATACTGTATATAGTAGATAACATTTGAGATGACCCACCACAATTATTTGCAAAATAACTTTCTAATGATAGATGCTTAGTCTCTTATCAATGAGACCAACGCCCATACATATTGAATGGTTATAAAAATGTCTATACAAAATTAGGTATTATGTAAGTATGAAAATCTTGTGAGATGTTATAGGCCTCAACACAAAAATGAAAAAATTTAATAGGAGATAATATTAAAAATATTAGCCTATTATATAAAACAAAAAACTACTGACAATAATAATACCGAAAAACGAAAATAAGTATAAAGTTTACAACACCCTTAATTAACATCCAAGGAATATAGAAAATTGAAGTGTTTAGCTACAATTTATCTTCAGCTTAACAATCTAACTATTAATCATTTAACAAGATATACACAGTTAAAAAATCAAGCTTTTAGGGTCATGCAAAGTTCCAATTAATCAGTATTTAATCGATCAAGAGCGAGACTAGATCGAAAGCAAAATCGGGCCGAAAACCACGATCAGAACAGACAACGGGACATGCATAAAAATGAATAACTGAACCAGAAGCAAAATATGGTCCATAATTGACGGTAAGATACGGATCGAAACTGGGACCATTAACCAAGAATGAGCATGTGACATGCTGAGTCTGGAGTAGAGCAGAAATATAATGAGGACCGGAATAGATTCAGAACCAACAGATTTGAACGCGATAAAACTGACACCGCAATTGGAATGCAAATCGACAGCGGATACATCAAAAGAATGCTAATACAAAGATCTGTTTATTCATAAAATCCGACAGAAAGAGAGAATCCGAGAGCTTCCATCGCTGTACATACCCGAAGCCGCGGTCCAGCAGACTGAACGCGGCGCTGGCCGATCGCTCGAGGCGCGGCGATACCACCGTGCTGCTCTCCGCGGGCCCGCTCAGCGACAGCGATGCCACGGACGCGCCGTCCCAGGCACCGCCGCTTGTCGGCGACAGCTGCGAAACGCCTGTACCACACGATCGCCATATTACAACATAAGCGATATACGCACACGCATTTATACTGACCGATGTCAAAACGCCACCGACATTTGTTAATATGAAAAGTTACGTTCATTGGGACATATTACTTTGTTGCCTTTAAGTACATTTATTTCTGCCGGATAAAGCAGAATTGCCATTTTGTTTTAATAGAATTTCCTATGGCTCTTTAACTATCATAAAATTATTTTTTTAAATAAATGTGGCAACATGTCATAATAACAAATTAAGCACTACAATAGCCAAGAGATAAATCAGTGTTTTTCTGGAACTCACTGATGGTGTCGTCGTTGTGCGAGTGAGCAGGTCCAGGTGCAGCGTCGTGCTGTCGCCGTGAAACTTTCACCAGCTTCACCGACAGCTCGGGGTACCGCCGCGGCTAAAAGACACACGCAAACATGCATACTATCTGGTTAATATGTACTTTGAGACTAATTCAAGTAAATTAGCCTTAACTAAATTGATCACAAATCGTGATATGGCCATTTTATATACAGAACTTTTTGTTAACTAATATTAATAATAGTAATATAAACTAACACTTATTTACCAAAGGATAGACAGAGACTATAAATTTCCACAGGTATGATCTATGCATATCTCTCTTGCCTCCCTGACATCCATCAATATTTTCATGCAAGCTCAATAATTTCGGGAGCTCAAAATTTGATCCTTTTTTAACTAAATATTTGTTATAGAGATATTTACTTTGGAACTATGTGGGGTATACCAAAAGCAATGAGGTATGCTTTCCTCAATAATTTCATACTGGCAAGTTATACCTCATTACAGTGATAAATTTAAAAATGGAACATATTCAAGTTAAAATATTTTTTGTTTAAAATTATTAATTTTGTGAGAATATGGCAGGAATTTGCTTGCAACAATGGGATAGTCGATGAAATTTTCGCCCTATGATTTATTATGATTATATAAATAGGTTTAAAGCCTCAAGAATGGACTTTAGTTTACTATTTTTGGTGAGTCTACTTGTTCACGAGCATCAGTTTTAAATTGGTTTGCTGAATTTACAAGAGATTTAGGAAAGCTTTGAAGATGAAGTGAGGATAGGTCGATCTCTAAACACAGTCGCTCAAGAACATGTACTAAGGGAGCTGAAGAATTACATGTAAAGAATTTGAACGAGAACTGTGGACAGGATCAGCAGCGATGCAAACTATTATTCACGATCAACTTTTTCTCCATAAGAATTGTTTTACATGGGCGCAGAGATATTCAATGGAGGCGAGAAAAAGACGCATATGATAGATACACTTAATGGGGACGAAACATGGCTGTACAACTAGCAACAATCAATTGTATGGTACTTTGAAATGAACCAACACCAACAAAACGGCGTGCGCGAAGCACAGAAATAAATTTAAAAAAAATACATAATTTCATAAAAAAAATCAGTATATTAGTATCTATTTGCTAATGTAACTTCCGCAATTATTTTATTTTATGGAATTATTAAGCATTTACAATCCCATACAATTTTTTGACATCCTATTTAATAACTCACAGCTGTACATAATGATCTACCTTATAATGGTAGTTATAAATACAATTAATATTAAGGTGTCTCATAAATAATGTCAATTTTTAATGTTCACTTTGTTTATTAAATAGTCATACGAAAATAAAACTTCAATATTCAAAGTATAGCCTACCATATTTTATGGTCTCACTTAATATTCAGCAAGCTATCTTTGCTTTCCTAGGGCTTACATGCAAAGGATTACCACACTGAATTTTCAACATCTCCTTTGGATGCATTTTTTTTCTATGAAAGGCTTTCGTCATGGACCTGAATAAATTGTAGTTGACAGTGCAAGATCCTAAATGCTGGATATGATAGGAGTTCAATACTACCAAGTTTTCGAACTTATATTCGCAGTATGTGCTTCAACGTCATGTTACGTTGCAAGAACTCCTATTTTCGATTTACTAGATATGTGAAAAAATCTCATACATTTGCATCATCTGTTCACTATATATTTTAGTAGTGATAGTTTGACCATCTGGAATTATTTTAAAGTATGTATACTAAAGCTTCATAATTCCACCAGACACATAAAACTTTTGGCTCAAATCAACCTCTCTTCATGATGGATTCAGGTAATTATCTTTTGTCTACCAATTGATTTTCCATATTTGGATTGTTTAGATAAATCTATTTTTCATTGCGAGTAACAATATGTTTAAGAAAACGATCATCTTTCGCCAGGGCTAGGAGCTGTTTATGCACTTCTACTCGACATTTTGCTTGAATCTTGTTTAACTCTTGAGACATTATTTGAGAACTTTCATATGTCATACCCAATGATTTTAAGTGGTGATGTATGGTGTTTTAGAAGGTCCAAGGGAGTTTGATAATCAAATAGTGCTAGTACTAGGTTGGTTTTCCACTGTTTTCTTTGTAACCTCAATATCCCACACGATCAGACCATGGGCAACCAGAGCACAAATGATCTACCGGCGTCAAATATCAACTATTAAAATGATTTAACCAAAGCTGTGCCGTTTGCTTATTGACAGCATTTTCTTCAATTTCACACATTTTTCTCGCTGCTGCGACAGCTTTGGCCTTTTGTTTCCAATAATGTCTTAATATATAATTACATTAAGACATTATTGGAAACAAAAGATCAATTGCATATCAATACAAATTTTATATTTATCACACTCTATGTTTTATTATCACACTCTATATGTTTTATTATCAAACATCTTGCCCTGTCAATTAACACAGACAGTATCATTAAAAGAAAGCAAAATGGTTGTACTCATCATAGAACTAGAGATTTGTAACAAGTTATGACATATATAAAAAGAAGCATATGAATTTCAATTATGAAAACCAACATTACTTTTAAGACACCCTCAATATTTATGTTGAGCCCTAATGCTCTAGATAAATATGGCAAATACTCACAAACTTGAATGGTTGCTTAGCATGCCTAGGCTCGATGCGCAAGCTAGCTGCGTAAAGGCGGTCGCGCACCGCGTTATCGTCCTGTCCCGGGAACGGGTCCAGCGTCTCTAGCCAAGCGCGCGTGCCGGGCTCCACTGTGAGACAGTACGGCTGATTCTGATACTGCTGAATCTCGGCCGTTATCTCCGCTACCTGGAACACCATCGTGTTTTTTCACTTTCGGGCATCGGAACTCAAGGGACTAATTCAAGATGGGTAAGTACCTTTCGGCGCTTAGAGAAGTTGATGAGGTCCGTGTCGGGGAGCGTGTCGCGGTTGCCGTCCTCGATGTGCAGGATGTTCGTGAGGTACATGCCGAAGAATGGCACGCACGGCGGGTTAATGCTACGCAGGCGCTCCTGTCGATTTCATCTATATTAAGCACTTAGTTGGATTTGTAATACAGTACACAGATACAACTAAGCAATGTATTTTTTAATTGACATAGTCACTAGCTATCAGATTTTTCAGTCTTATGTTTGATTATGTCAAATCTATACAGCATACATTCACGTCCGTTTAGACAGTGAGCGCAAATACCTGGTAGCGCTTGAAGTGGTCAGCGGCAAGCGCACGGTGGTCTGCGAGTGCACGCGCCAGTTTCGGTGGAAGCAAGGCGAAAGTATGCCGCAATCGGTGCACGCTAGCGCTACCCATGGCGGCCACCACGGCTAACACGCCGTTAAAGTTATTGAGCTCGCGCAGTGCTATCCCTACTTCCACCAATCGACAGACCACGCCCGCGCGTTCATCCAGGTTCTCAGTTTCCACGATCCACTTCTCCATCCATCGCGTGAACTGTCGACATAACAAAAACATATTACGAATCTAAAACTTTTAGAGTCAGCATTTTTTAATGACAAACCGTTATGGGCTTGGTAGTAAAGGTTCTACTCATACCTTGAAAAATTTTATGCGAGAGGGCCGAATAATAAATCAATGGTATATTTTAAATACAACAAACTCATCCAAAGCCACGTGCCTGAACAAAATAATTCCTTTCAACTGCATTGAGCTTTTACAGTGATGAAATAATTAAAATAGATTGAAAATGCAAAAATAAAGGAATAACATAAAAGTTTAAATTAAAAGGGGCAATAAGTTATTAAAAATATTTCTTCTTAATCGAAAGTAATACTTTACTCAGTCACATCTGTGAAGTTCAAAGTATCTTTTTTTAACCATACTATAAAAAATCACATTTCATATTGTTTCATTTATAAATTTAATCTAATTTCTCTATTATTTTTTATTTGTATAAAACTAATAATAAAAAAAAGCAGTATGCCTTAGTCATCTTTCTTTAAAAATATGAAAAAATATATTTTCAATATCTTTAATACTGTTTAGATTTAATAGTTTCGATGAAAAAAGTAATGTCAGAAAATGAGTTCTGCGACCTCCACATGCTTTCTGGCGAGCGTAATTGTGACACAGATTGAAAAAATAAAGATGCTCACATTGGTTGTGTGCTTGATTAGTTTGAGCAGGTTGGGACTAGTTTTTTCTTTGTCCTTCTTCGTCCAAACGGCGCCGACGAGTTCGGAGGGCCGCACGTTCCTATAGAGGTGCAGTTCGAGCAGCGTCAGCTGCCGTGCCAGCTCTAGCGGATGCAGGGCCAACGGATGCCAGTCGTAACGTTCCGGCGGTTCGTACACGTGCCGCAATATGGCCGGCGGCGCGCGGTCGAATACGTGCGCCACGGCACCGCCCGCGGCGAGGTCGGCATCAAGCGGTGGCGCGCTCTTACGTTGCACGATTTTGAGTACACTCTGCACCCACTTGCGCATAGGCTTACCGTCCACCGACTCTAAGAAAGCGCGTAGCCGCTCTAGCAAAGCAGGGTCTCGCTCGAAGTCGTAGAAATGCTGGTCCACCCAATGCCGCAGCACGTTGATTACTCTGACAAAGATTACGTCGTTGATGTTTGACGAGAAGGATAAATTTGCGAAGTAGGCAGTTCATATTTACCTGAACTTAACAGGTTGTTGGAACTCTTTACGATAACGCTTCCAGTCCTCGCGGGCGCTGTTCTTGGCCAGCTTGTCGTCGGGTGCGACGATCACGTCGTCATATACGAGACTGGGATCGGGTATGTCGAAACGCTCTATGAGCAAGTCCAGCAGCTCGGCGGGCCGGCAGAAAGAACGGTAGGTGGTCAAAAACGTGCGCACGAGTGCCGGATCGGCGTAGATGTGATAGGTGAGTCGTTCCACTAATTTCAGTAGCGTGGCGCCCTTGATGAGCGGAGCGCCACCGCCCGCGCGCTCTTCCAGCACCAGGTTGTCGGGAGAGTCCGGCACGGCGAATCGGTACAGATGTGGGGGTGGTAACCTGAACAAATACTTTACTTATTGATTTATTCAAAACGTAATGACAGAGTTGATAAAGTCCATTTTTTTTTAATAAAACGAATATATATTATCAAATAATTGCAGTTGCCAATAAATGAACCATTAAAAACAATGAGCAACCAATTGCATCATTGATTACTTTTTATGACACAGCTGATCCACAAGGAATGGTAATTATATTCATTGCATTATACTCTTAAAATATAACAATTACTTAGATTAATTCGGAAGTGCATAGTAAATAACGAGTTCTATAGCTCATTCATATAAATTCAGATATCATGTGACTAAACTAATTTGTTTGATAAAAAAGATATAAAAATAAATGGTCTTTGAAATAATAAATATTAGAGTCATATTATAATCCAGCTGTGCTTGTGGCGTAAATTGCATAATTTCTTTCAATTCTTAGCTTTGGCTTTTTATTTAGTCCCTAATTCCTTTCTTAGTTCCGATTTCTATCTCATTCATAATTCTTGTTCTCAATTTGAAACTTAGTTCTGATCCTGCTTTTGATCCCGATCATGCCAAAAGTTCATCCACCTATCCTGTGCCATTCAGTCAACTGGGAATCCAGTCATCTACCCATCCATCTAAAAATTGTCCAGCAATCTGGCCATACGGCCAGAATTAACATGTTTTTTGAAATATCATAAACATAAAAACCCCATACCAAATCAAATGGATATCATAAATTTAGAACTATGCACATAAAATTGGAGACAAATGCTAGTGAAGCAAACACTAAGTTCTAGTCCAAGTCTATCTCAATGTGTCACTGAAAAATATATACAATCAATTCAATTATTGTGGAGATCAGAATATACAAAAGCGCAGGGTTCATGGTTTTACTCAATATAGATTAAAGAACCAAATAATAAAAAAATATTAAAGCCCCTAATTTAGAAAAAAAACACATTTTTGACTTATTAAAAGAAATGCGATTCAGTGCATTTATATGAATCTTAAAATTATTCTGGAAGCAGTGGACAAGAGGGTTTATGAAATCCAAAGCAATAAAAAAAAGGGACTAGCCTAAGCGGATGGCGACGTTCCAGGTCCAACAGGATGGAGTCGAGGGTGCGGTCGAGCATAGGCTTGGTGTTGAGCATTACGAGGTCGCACAGCCAGGCGCGTTTCTCTGTGCACGACGCGCACGACACCACCACTGGCGGCCCGCAGCGTGGCGCTAGCTCCACGCAGTTCTTCAGCTCTATAAACAATGCTTTTCTATGACTTTCTATGACTGACTTTACCCGTCTCGTCTAGAACTAGCTTAACTTAATAATTAAAACTACTGTGTTTTAGATCCATATGGCCTTATGATCACTGCAAATATTTGTGTAGAGGAGATCGGGGAGTGTAGGTGCTTACCCTCGGTGTCGGGTCGATCGTGCACATCGATCTTGCGGATTTGTAGTTTCTCCTTGAGTTTGAGCTGCGTGGGCGCGCCGGCCGCGGTGTTGCCCACGCCTCCAGCGCCGCCCACTGTCGCCGGCATGGGCTTGCACAGCACCAGTAGCCCGTCGAACAGGTAAGCCCGCCGCTCCGCCACGCGACGACCCGGGCCAATTTTCGACAGCGTATCTTCTGTAACCCCACAGAACAATATATGTAATATTAACATCTATTTGATCAAAACTTTAAACTTCAATCACATCTTAATGGAAAGCAGATGAGTAAAAAACAAAACATTGCCTATTAGAAGCTGCACCACTACTAATGATTCTTTTGAGAGACAACCTAAAATAAATTATTGCATTGAAAAAAATATTACACTTGACAAGAATATCCACTATGTGACATTTAGCAGTGTTAAGTATTACAGAATATGTCAGAACAAGACATAATGCTGTTAATTCCAAAAACAAATTGAAACAGTAAATTTCATAATAAAACAAGACAGGAAGTCAAGGAGTGACTAGACTAGCTACATAGAAAAACTGAACATTATCTATAGATAAGACGACTTTGTCAAGCTTATTAATCTTTCATTTTTTATCATGTTTCAGTTTGAGCTACTGGATAAATATACTAGGTCTTTGTAAGTGAAAAGCAGTAATGTAATAATTCTCTATCTGCTGTAATGATCGGTCCCAGGTGACGATCCGTACGCCGAGTAACGGCTGGCATCGAATCTTACCTCTGATGAACTCATTGCAGCACTGGCCGATATCGCGCGTATCCCAGTGCTCGACTAGCCGCGCCAGCTCATTGCACTTCTCGATGGCGAGCTGACGGCGCGCGCGTGATGCCATCCGGAGTGTACAGTCCCTACCGAAATAATTCTTACAGTGGCGACATCGTGTTTAGGTTTATTGATCCTCAAAAAGGTAAAGGACTCACATATGTACAAAGGTACAATTGTATAATGACAAATAGCAGTTAAATTTTTCCAAGACAGTTAACTCATAAAAACTTGTGTTTACCATGTAATACATTACTAAAATATATATTTCTGTTCTATTGCCAAGTAAAACGGTTTATAGAAGTGTGAATACTTTTAAATGAAAACATAGAAAAGTTTGTGTGACCTTAAAGTTTTACAATTTAATACAACAAAAATAAAATTTCATAAATGTATTTTTATACATACATCTTAGGACCATTTCCCAATGCCTTCAGCAGTAATTTAGTGATAGGTTGTAGGTTACACTCCACCTGCTTGAAGCTCTCACGGTCTTCGGGCGCAGGCGCCAGTCGTAGCAATGCTAATACGTACTGATGGTACAAGAAGACGTGCGCCACGGGAGCGAGGAGCAACCTCGGCAAATAGTATTTGACTGCAAGTCGGAACCCGTGGCCAGCGGAATCTAGCTTTTCACGATATCGAGGGTCATCGGCGAGATTTTGCAGGGTGTCGCGCGCATCTGCCCTTGTCACGGTGTTGGCATAGCGGACGTATGCCCTGAATTCTTCTACCTCGGCCAATTCTTCGAAGCAGCTGCCGATGCATGGAGCGAACGAATCCTGCGCCATCTCCATAGCGTCTTCTAAGTTGCCCAGCAAAGTCACTGTCAGTTCGTAAATGTCGCCGATGTTGCCAAATATCAAAGCTATTGTCTGGAAATAATGAAATATTCGCTGTCATCATCAGGCTATAACAGTAAATGTCTAAGCATAGACCATCAAAACTAAAGTTTTTTCTATCATCTAACACTTAGGAGGTGAGTCAACAATGAGTGAGTGAGTCAACAACTTACACTACAGTACAACGCACGAAGCTCTGCCGCTTTGAATTGCCTGCGAATAATGCAATGCGCAGGTTCAATGCTTCCAACCCTCAGTTCTTCTCCGCGTTTTTATTTTACGGCACTGCAACGCTTTCGTGACTAACTTCAAAATGACAGTTTCATGCATAGTACTGGACCTATCTACATGTATCACAGTTCACAAGACCCAAAACTGATTCTATATCGTTCTATTAGGAAATAATTCTGATTTGGAATAAGTCTAATTAAAGTTATAATGCCCATGAATAGAATTCATGGCAATTTAATTTATGTTTAAATGAAATAATGTTTGGAGATATTTCAGAAAATCACACACATGATATATTTTATATCATCATTATATTGAATCAGATTAGTCCTTAATTCGATTTTTAAAATTATGCATGGCCAAGCACCTTGGAGTCTTTATCGACGATTTTTTCCACCTCCTCCTTGAAGACCCTGATGATGAGGTGGAGCTCACGCAAGAAGTGCTTTTCATCAGTGAGCAGGTCACGAACCAGCTCCGCGTAAGTAAGCGAGCCACGGCGGGCTGAAGTCGGGCGCCGCTCTGGTGCCGCAACCGGCGTGTTGGCCGGCGGAGGCGGAGGGTTAGTACCTACATTAGACGTACCCGCTCCCACCGCCGCCAGTTCTTCATCCTGATAGAACATGTCCATCAGAACCTGAAATATCACCAAATTCCTGTATTATTATACAGAACATTAAAAATCTATTTATTAATAATTATTCTATGTAGAACCATTAGTATTATAAAGCAATTAACTCATATATAAGGTTGGAGAAAAGGTTTTTTCATATTTTATACACAAATTTAAGAAATTTTCACATTATATTTTATATATATTTATACTATATATATATATATATATATATATATATATATATATATGCAATTTGTTCTACAACTTGTTGTCATTTTGTTAGTAGTGACATAAGCCCATTGCTGTAGAAATTTTAGGACATCTAATCAAAAACTGCAACAAGTAGTTTTGACAGTCTTTTTTTAATAGCAACCTAACACTATCTAAAGAATTCTTGTAGAGACCGAATCAGGTGAAAAAATGTGGGTGCTAGATCACAGCTATATGGTGTATGGACTTCTCAGCCCAAATATATTTGTCTGAGTTATATAAATATTTGCTGAGTGGCTAAAGATGTATGTGGTCTGGCATTATCATGATGAAAAACCACACCCTTTCTGTTGATCAATTCCGGCAGTTTTTTCTCTACTTCTTGCTTGAGTCTCATTCACTATTGGCAATAGAGATCCGAATTGATGGTTTTGCCTGGCAGTAAATGCTCATAATGAATAATGCCCTTCCAATCCCATCATTCACATAGCATCGACTTATTGTGAGTTAATCTGAGTTTCGCTATAGTCGGTGGAGCTTGCTTGCCTTGTGACCATGATTTTTTTGCATATTTTGTCGTAAGTAATCCATTTTTCATCACTAGTGATCAATCTTTTAAAAAAACGGTTTGGTGTCATTATGTTTCAATAGAGGATAGCAAATAAGTATACGATTAATTAGATTTTTTTCAGTGAGCTCATGTAGGGAATTATCGAGTTTTTTTTATATATCCAGCTTTTTTAAAATGTATCAAAACTGTTATGTGGCCAATCCCCAGTTCTTCAGCTATGTTGTAAAGAACTAATATGCCAATCTTGTTCGACTTTTTCCAAAATAATATCAACTTTACCTTAAACAGGTAGACCAGAGCGAGGTTTATCTTTGACATCAAAATTACCAGCCTGAAAACCCTTGAACCAGTTTTTTGCTACTCTTAACAATGCAGTGGCATTAGGTTCATATACATCACAATTTGTTTTTGTTGGCTGTGCTGCATTTTTCTTTTTTTTGTAATAAAATTTCAAAATGTATTCAATTTCTACATTAGATTTACTAATTTTGGTGACAGAAAAACAATAAAAACATGGTGAAACATATTTTTTAATTTTTTTAAAAATGTTCTCTATTTAATGGTACCAAAATCAGCCAGATACAGGCAGTACAATCAAAGAGAATTTACTGCAACTTTTTACTTATAAAATACAAAAAATCTTTTTCCCTGATCTAATATGTCAGAGGTACATATTAGTCACATATTAAACATAGGCCCGTTTATGCTAAATGGCTATACTCACTTTGTCTGCGCACATAGCGGTCTTAACATCGCGGGCGGTGAGCGCGTGTAGGCCGGAAGAACGGGAGATCTTTTTGACGTAATTGCCGGCCAACTTGAGAATATCGGCGCTTACATACTCCAGGATGGCGGCGATAAAGGCGCACACGGAGGCGTCTAGCTTGTACTGCAGCACCTCGCGCTGCAGCATGGCGTGCATGCGGTCGGCGGGCAGTAACGGGCGGCGGCGACGCGAGTCGCGCGCCTCGGCCAGCGCCCAGCGATCGAGCGGCGTGGGGAAGGTACGCGCCACTCGCTCTTCCACGTCCTGTACCGTGAGCGGCGACGGCGCCGCCAGCAGCGTGCCCAGCAGCCGCAGGCACAGCCCCTCCACGTACGACAGCGCCGTCTCCTCCGCGCGCAGTACCGGATGCACTTGCTCCAGCACCTGTCATTGAAATATTGCAAATCTACATCTTGGATGTGAAGTGAAACCAGATATATAGATTTTATTACAAAATTATAGATGTATGTGAGACTAAAAAAATGAAAAGCATATCAAGTTCCTACTATGAAAATTGAAAACTTCATAAATTGGGAACTGTTCTAAATCTGATTTTTGAAATTCAAATTTTCATCAGATCTAGCCATTTTAAGGCCCTAGAGTTTTAAGTTCTAAGGCCCTATTTTGACCATTTTCTGAATGATGTCTCACTTTCTCTCTCTCCCTCTGTGTGCATGTGCAACATACAAGCAATATATTGTATGTATATAAATTTCTCATAACTTTTATTATGGTTTACATATACATGTATGTTTTTGCAATATTTTTAAAATTATAGATAAATCCCAAAATCTAAAAATCAACATTAATATTGGTTTATTAGTTTGAGAGATATTGTTAACAAAAAACTAAAAAAAAAACAGTTTTATTCAAAATAATGTGAAATTTTTCATGGATTGATGTTTTAATACTTAGTTATCTTTTTCTGCATAAAATAGTGTGTCGAATGCGATGAAATAGATCAAAATCCAACAAAGATTTGAAAAATATCTTTTAAAAGCAGATTGAGAGGTAAATGACTATGCGAGCCATGAAAAAGAAGATGGTAACCGCCGCCCATGGACACTCGCAATCCTACAGGAGTCACCAGTGCGTTGCCAGCGTCTTGGATAGGAATAAGCTATCTGACGAAGTGAAGAAGTTGATAAGAGTAGTGGTGATAGATTATGAAAGATTATGAAAGTGGGGTAATAAAGGGGAATGAGACACCAAAACTCTCATCCACTGGACGAAATGCAACAGCAGAAGCTGTTGCTTCACATTTGTATTCTGTGAGAGTGTGGTGTTTTACCACAGAGCCAGCCTTTTTTGTGCTGTAGCCCAGTCGATTACAGTATGCTTCTACCACTATAATTGAAATGTTTGAAAGCATTGTTCAAGTATTTAAAAAAAGTTTATAATTCAAATAAATTTACATTTTTGAACTTGAATTTCAAGAGTTTGAAAATGCATTAAAATTTATTCCTAATTATATTTATGAACACCCTAAGCTCGAAAGTAGCAAAAAGTATTAGGGGTGGCTTACAAGGTCTACCATGTTTCCAATTTTTAAGCTCAAAACAATACTTACAACTATATTTTTGAACTCGAGGACCTAAATACACATTGATAAATATCATAATAGAAAGTTTTAGGGAAGGTTTCCAAAAACTCAATCTAGCTTCAGCACTAAGCTGTTTGCGCAAGTCCAGCCGCTTCAACATGTTGTGTGGCACCTTTAAAATACCAACAATACCAACTGTGAAATACCAACAATTAATAAACTAAACGTAACCCTATTTTACCAAGTTTTTATTAACTTACTTTTTTGTCAATGTTTGTTTATCGGTTCAGGTGGAATTTGCAATTGATCTTAAATTAACGTTCCAATGATCTACACATTTGAAACTTTAAATTTAACTTAATATTAAACAACAATGTAAAAAAATTTGGAAAAAGAAGGTTCCATTCAATATACAATTTATATTTTTACCTGAGAGAACATAATTCTGATTAAATTGCTAAGTTTCACATAGGTAATATTAAAAAGTAGAAAATAATAATACAAGTAAAAACATTCAACTCACTATTCACACAAAAGGGTGTTTGTTATAAGTTCTACATATGTATTTGTTTATTTGTGTATCTGTGTGTCTGTCTATGGCATCGTAACTTCCAAACGACTGCACCGATTTTGATTCAACATTTTTTGTCCGAAAGATAACTCGATAGTGTTCTTAGCTATGATTTAATAAATAAATATGTGTTCGGTCGTTATAAGATTATCAACCCTTTTCAAATCTATAAATGAATGTAACAACCATCTTCCACAGGTCTGATCAAGTCGAAATTCACTATTCTGTTACTTCAATGATATTAAAACATAGTAACTTTGAACTGATACTTTTATATTGCCTAGAATTTAATTTATATTTTTTAATAATTTAAGTTTTAATTACATTTATTAAAAACTTAAGTTGAAAAATTTGAAAAAGCCCCAACACAAAAAACCTCTAGAAAGTAAGAAAATAATATGTATTAGCCCTCTAAGTTCAATATTAGTACACAATATTTTGATCCGAGTGTCTTCTTGTCGGGGCCCATTAAGTTGATGAATAAAATAACAGAATACAACTAAAAATGCATTAAACAGATCTGAATCTAGGCAATGTAAGTAAATATCAGAACATCAGTGCCTGATTGTTGAGTCTAAGTCTTAGAGGTCCACTAACACAATGCTTGGACCAAAATATTACTTACTACTTACATTAAATTCAAAACAAAAGTATGCATCATTTTCTTTACTTTTTATACAATATTTTGTGTCAGGGGTTTTTGAATTACCAATTTAAGGTTTTTACCATATTTTTAAAACTAACTAACCATTTCCGTTTTGAGTGTAATAGGTATGAAAATACTTGTAATATTTAAAATGAGAATCATAAGGCGCCTTAAACTTGGTGCATATATTTGCAGATAGCTGATGTATAAATAGTGCACTTAAGTCACTAACAATGAAATTAATAATCAATTAATTAGCCCACATATATATACAATATGTATATTATATGAATGTAACCTTTTTAGTCCCATAAGTATTTCAAACCCCATATTAACTATTTACAAAAATTGTGATTGTAAACTTTCAATAGCCACAAAAACACTTTCAAGTCTTATATTATTAGGAGTACAAATAACTTTCAGCTGTTTTTTGTCAATAAAATAATATTTATTGTGAAAGAACAGTAATTTAATCTTAACTCAAGTATTGTCCATCATTAGCAACTACTTTTTTCCCTCTTTCAGGCAATGTTCAGATTCCAAGTCTGAAAAACTCCTTATCTTTTGAGGCTATCCATGAATCAACCCAATTTTTGGTATTTTCATATGATGTGAACCCCTACTCTGACAGAGCATGTGCCATTGACTGTAACAGATGTTAGTCGGACGGCGCAATATCTGGTGAATATGGCGGGTGGGTAGTATTTTCCAATCAAGTGTTTTCAAATAGTTTTTCACCGGAACCACTACATCCGGACGAGCGTTATCATATAAAAGAATAATTTTGTTGTATCTAGTGTAGTATTGAAGGTGTTTTTCCTTCAGAGCTCGGCTCAATCTCACCAATTTTGTTCGGTAATAAGTTCCAGTGATTGTTTCGCTTGGATTAAGCAACTCATAATACACGACATCTAGCTGATCCCATCAAATACACAGCATGAGTTTTTTTCCATGAATATTCAGTTTTACTGTGGATCTTGACGCTGGCCAGGTAGTCCCCATGATTTTCTTCTTTTTGGATTATCATAATGTATCCACTTTTCATCACCAGTGATGATTAAACTTAAAGAACCTTTTTTTGTGCCTAGCTAGCAGCATTTCACACATGCATAATCAATATTTAACATCTCTTAACTTTAATTCGTATGGAACCCAATTACCTTGTTTATGAATCATTCCTAACGATTTTAAATGATGCGAGACTGCTTGCTGAGTGACTTCTAAAATAAGTGCAAGTTCCTTTTGTGTTTGAGACAAATCTTCCTCCAATTCTGCAAACTCATAAATTTTTGGTCTTCCACTGCGATCTTTGTCTTCTACATGAAGATCACCGTTTTTAAACTTTTGAAACCACTCACGACATGTTCTCTTACTCATGGCAGCCTCATTATATACTTCTACAGGCAATCGATGTGCCTCAGCTGCAGATTTTTTTAAATTAAAGAAGTAAATTAAAAGTTCTCGCAAATGATGCTTATTTGGCTCAAATTTAGGCATTTTTGGATAAAAAAAAATATATGATGCTGATATGAAGTTAATAATATGATAGAGTTATGTTGTTCTTTCAAGCCGGTTATCATCTGCAAATTCTAACGTAAGCCTCGTGCCATGCCATCTCTCTCAAAATGCCAGAAACTTATATGTACTCCTAATAACTTTCAGTAATTCAATTTGTAGCACTTGCAAAATTGTAATTACTATTGCATGCACTCCATACTTCTCATTTTATAAATTAGAATTACAAAAATATTTTTATGCCTATTCAAAATTAACATTTTTAGTTCCGTTTAAAAATATTGTAAATTGGCAGTATTTTTGTGTTCTATTAGTTTTCTTTATCTAAACACAAAGACAAAAATATTCTATTTCTAATTAAATTTATTATTTTTAATAATTAAATTTATTTATTTAATTAAACTTATTAATTCTTAATAATAGTTTAATTAAAAAAGGTTAAAATATGAATAATTATTATTCACAAATAGTTCAATGTACTTTATCACAATAACACAGATAAGTAGGTCGCAAGGTCATGATCACTAGAGTAAAATTAAAAATAGATACATGTTTTTAATGTTTATTGCTTATTTTCCTCTTATGCTTGACCAATTTCATCTCAATCAACTTACTCCGGGGAATCACCGATTTAGGAGTGATGCAGCGGCAGACAACGAATGAAGTGAAAGAGAGGAATAATTGGTGCCGCCTGCCGCGACAGCAAATTGTTATTACTGGCATCACTCGGCTACCTGCACTGTCTCGACACTTCTTAATGTATGCACTTCTGCATACATTGATTACATACTTTTTTTTACATGCCACATTAATGAATTTCAAAACTCAAAAATATACAACTCATTCAATTAGGACCCCATTCAAATGTGGTTTCCACAATTTTTACTATTTTCATTTTTTCAGTCCTCAAAGGATTATTAAAAGAAAGAAATGCCTGATCTTATTTTACCCTATAGGAAATCTGGGATTTCTGATGAAAAAGTCCTTTTGCTGATCATGGCACTTTGATTTTTAGGTATATTTTACTTATTACAATTACTTCATACAATAACCTGAGCTATAATAGTTGTTGTTTATTAGTGGTAATTTGTATACATTACCAGCTTTCGCTTGCAGGTTCGCTGGGATGAACATAGAAAGATATTTTACTTTTATATAGTGATTGGTTATTGGTAAAATCAATGTTGAAAGAAGAGTTAGTGGCTCACTACTACTCGGTAGATTGTATCCGTAATAGATACAAACTACCTAGTAGTACTGAGCTTGCTCAGCATCTGGTGGGAGAAAAATAATAGATATCTACAAGTAGAGTTCCTAATCGAATTGCAGTTCATAGGAATCCACCAGCAGACTAAGATTATTGTCAGAATTAAAATGGCTCATAGGATCATGATCAAGATCAATGTCATCAGTTCATAATAAAAAAAAATTGCAGCAGTTTATGTGTTGTAAGAGTGGTACTCTGGGATAATTTCATTAGAATTGAATTGAAGGCAAAATCGGGATTTAAATCAAAACTTAAATCGAAATCATGAGTGAGACCAAATGGAGTTCAAGAACGGGATCACGATTGACAGTGAGATCAATTGGCATAAAAGATAAAAGCAACAATCCTATGTTCACATGGGTGCAGTCATGGGCTAAAGCTAGTACAAAATATGAAGTCTTTTCCTCCACTTATTATAAATTCCAAACTAAATCAAAAAAACAATCAAGAGCCACTGTTGTGATTTACTAAGTATTTTATTGTCTGCACATCTATCTGTCATCAGATCCCCATATCATTCTGGGGTGCTACAAGAAACTATATACAAATTTAAAAGTACCATAACTATAGACATGAAAATATACCGTAAGGACTTTTGGAGTTGGCAATTTTTTCCCTTAATGTTTCTAAGAATTCACATGTGTAATAATTTCATATCCACATAATCAGATACCTACCAGAAATGAAATCTAATTGTTAATAAAAATCTTGAGCACAATGTCTATCATTTTAATTTCACATGTAATGGTGGTAGAGTTCCACAAGGTAGGAACTTTTGTTTAGGGGAATTCCTGTTTTTTTAGGATCTCTTTCCAGATTTAAGAGACCGGCAATAGTTTTTGAAATACTAGCAAAAAATGACATTCTTTGTTTACTAAATAACGTTTGAAATTTTTTTGTGCCCTATCAATATATTTCGAAAAGTTTATAAATGTAATTCTGCATCAATGACATCCCAATCACAATTTTCGTAATGGTCTGATGGAATTCACAAAACTTAACATATTGCTCAGACTAGAAAGTCACGGACAATAGTCCATTAGTTAAAATTCTATGACCTTATAGTGCAGAAGTCTAAAAGAATTAGAATCAAATTTTTTTCTTGATTTTACAGTTGACAGTTACTGAACATATCAAAAGTTACAAAGTAATTAATATACAGAGACGAGTGGAAAAGGCTTCTTAGCAGTCTAATACGAGACAATCAGTCCAAATAAATTAACACATACATGCAATTACTTCTCGATAATATAGTCTTCAAGGAAGGTGTCTGAAGACATCATGAGCTGTCTACAATTAATACACTTGAAATATGGCACAGTATTTTAAGAAATCAAATCTTAGCATTTTACTACTTTATCAATTTACCGCCTCTTCCTAAGGCAGTTTTACCTCAAGAAAGAGAAATAAATCTGATGTTAGTTCTTTTCTAATTTAAGTACATAATAATATAAACTCACACCTATTATCCAGAAGGGTAGGCAGGGACTATAAATTCCCATATGTTATGATCTATGCGTATTTCTCTTCCTTCACTACCATCCATCAATCTTTTCATGCAAGCTAGTCGGTTTCTTAAAATTTGGCCCTTTTTTATATGCCACCAATACGGTATGCACAAGATTTTCTAGGGTGACCATAATCGACATTTCCCTTATATATCACAATCAATGTCAGAAAATCACAATATTAACTTTGAATATAGTTATATACAAGTACAGCAACTTGTATGTAGTCATCCAGAGAAAGTACCACTGAGTTGTACTTTCTCTGGATTGCCTTTGGACCTAATGAAATACTGCATTTTTTTTTCTTAAATAGTAACATAGATTATATATATTTTCTTTTAGTAAATAATATAGCCTATGTATGCATATGTATCTAACTCATTTTCAAATACATTATAATATCCTCTCACATTCGATAGTTAACTAAACTCGGTAAGAGAGTCGACTGCATTGTGGTTCGGTTTTTGTGAAACAAATCATCCACACCTAGGACTCTTCTTCAAAAACTTGTAACGCAACTCCATCAGTATTACCGTGTCAATACTAAATATTCGACTTAAGTTAAAAAATTGGCCCCATTAAAATAACAAAACAAAGAGAAAAATATTTGCTTTCTATCAAAAGGTGTCGCTTGTTCCGAAAGTATTTCTGGGTATTTTAAAAATAAATATGCTTAAAAACCTATCTATCTGGGATCTATAAGTTAACAAGACTTGACTAAACTAGTTAACTGGCTTATGGCCCACTTGGTACTTAGTGTTGCTTCCTCTTACAACTGCCATGTTTGTCTGGGAACACTTTTATTAAAACATCAATAAAACTTTGTGGCATTATTATTATTGTACCAAGGCAGTTTTGATATTTTTAAAGTTTATAAGTTGGATTTCTTTGTTTCACTTGATTTCCCGGTCTATTACAAACGTGTTCCACAGGATTAAGGTCTAATAACTATAATAACCACTGCGATAGCTAATTTCCATCTCCCAAAGATACTCTGGATCTGTCACTACAGTGAGGCGTCATTCATTATCTGCATGCCAATGCTTAATGCCTCACTATAGTGACTGTCTTACAGAAATAAATTTTTGATATATGGAGCAAAAGTAATTGCAATTTTCTTTAAAATGTCTAAGTTGAGCAGTCGGAGGACAAATGGCACTCTATACTATTATTCACTTTCTGCTACAAATGTTCTCTTTTAAGAATGTTAAACTGGGCATATCTATATTCAAGTCATCTCCATACTTTGACCCTTTTATCATCTAACTTAACACTAAACTGACACTGGTCAGTAAACAATACTTTTCCCTGAGCATCTTATCCTAGTTTTAATGTAAGCAAACAGAGTTAATTGAGTTATTAGATGACCTTTGGTAAGTAAAGAGCTTCTGGTGGGCAAATGTGTTCCTATTTCAGTGGCTAATTGTCACTGATCAAATTTCTTGAATACTTAATTTAGATTTCAAAAGGAATTGTAATGTGATCTCTTAACAATAAATCTGTGGACCCTCAATGATGTAGTTATTTTACGACCTTGTTCTAGGTGTCTCATATACGCATTCATGTCATTTAAAAACATTCTCTTTTTTGCATTTTCTCAAATAGATACATAAATTTATTTAGAATTTTTTTTTCATGAAGCAAAACTGAAAAATAATAGAAACAATACAATTTAAAATCCCAATTGCTTGGTTTCCATTTCTTATATATTATATCTTTTATCACACACCATTTGTTCCCAACTAAACAACGAAGCTTGTACTACGGGTATCAAATATCAACAAATTCAATCCATTTGAAGATTGATTTTAAATTTTCTAAGATTGTTTTCAGTAAGAATCCTTATTGTTAGCCTAAATATAAATACATATTCTAGAATAAGACTGATGTACTATTTAGAACAAAATAAATATTTTAAGACAAAAGAACCTTGAGTAAATAGTGAGTCGTTTGCTTAATAATTATGTAATTGGAAAAAGTCATAAGGACAGAAAATAATTTATAGAGTGAACAATAAGGAAGTATTCTGTTATATGAATTTTCAAGATGTATTATTTCCTTAATGTAGGAAAACTTATGGAAGGTATGCATAAGGCCTTAAAAATCAAAAGAACATTATTCGAGGAAAACTGATTATAATACATATAAGTTCTTTGTAAGACTTTGAATTTACTTTGTCAATACTAAAATCCGTAAAGGTACAGTGAACAAAAAAATGAAGCTTACGAATTTTTAAAGAATATATTTATTTATAAACTACTTGCCATTAGTCTCTCTAACCACTAATCACTCACTTATAACCACTAAGTAATGCATAGTGTCACTATTATATAGGTGAAAGAGTAATTAGCTTTAACAAAACATTAAAATTAGAAACCAATGAATAAACATGCAAAGCAAAACAAAATTGTCCTGCTACGTGAATAAGTTACTGCCCAATACTTTCAAATTACACAATATGGGCATTTTGGAAATCTTAAAAAAACTCATAATAGCAAGCAATCAATAAAGAATACTACACCTTTAATATTTGCATGAAAACTGGCACGAATATGAACGTAATCGCGGGTCCACGTATAAATTCTGATTTTTAAAATGATAAATAAAAACCTAGCAGTTTGTTACCATACGGTTAGTAAAAATAAGAAGCAAATAGAGTGCTACGGGATAGTGACACTCAAAATTTGAGCACCTTTCGCAAGGAGTTGAGGAAAAGGCCGCGCCACTTGTCGACATTATGTGGATCCTGGAAGTCGTAGCCGCGGCCCTCGTCCACCGTGGGCAGCATCGCGGCGGCGGCGGTGGCGGCGCCTCCGGCATACGCTCTAGGTACATCCACGCGCACCTCTGTGACCCCCGATAGACCGCATACTCATCCACTTTTATTACACTAATCTTTAATTAAACTACGTATCACACTATGATTAATTCAAGAGATAAAATTTATAATAAAATACACTCGACCGACTTGACGCCATTTTTCTGACATG
The DNA here is from genome assembly GCA_005406025.1 of Eumeta japonica. Lineage (NCBI taxonomy): Eukaryota > Metazoa > Arthropoda > Insecta > Lepidoptera > Psychidae > Eumeta > Eumeta japonica. The sequence continues at coordinate 77,865 of BGZK01001880.1, forward strand.
GTCGGTTCTTCACGATAAGTCAAAAAGGAAAACATTATTCCGACTTCAAAAAAATTCATATATTTGAAACACATAAAACTTAGAACAACATATATTCACAAAACAAAATGAATGTCGAATCAGCCTTGACGTGTTTCAAATTTTGTCACAATTTCAAAACGGATCGAAAAGCTGTCAAAAACTAGTCTGTTTTCTTTTACGCACAAATTGTAAAATTGACAATCGGAGTGGTTTGCGCAATTCGATAAACGAAAATCAATATAAAAACTGAGTGTTCGAGAAAAAAAAACAGGATTTTGTGAACTATTTATAAATAACATGATATTGATAACATATGTTTTTATTTTCAACTTATATGTATAAAATTCTTTATCTTAAAATTTTAAGTATGTTTACGCCTTTAGGATTTTTAGTGATAATAATATTATTGTAGATGTAATACACGGATTTGCCTGGATATAAATATATCAACAGCGATCTTCGGCAAGAGTGGAACAAAAATGTGTACCATACGGAGTGTGTTTTAGTTTCTTTTTCTTTTGAATGCATTATATCCTCCCCTATACAAAATATTTACTGTGGGTATCGATAAATCATAGGGTGTCCAAATTTTAAATCTTTTCTCGGACTGGTGGCATTTAATAAAAATTGGCTGGCAATACAATCATGTCATTTGCCGTTAGATTCGTGTTAGGCCATAAATCCTCAACGGTTTTATCCAGTGTTCAAAATTTTTTTTGTGGTTATAGTGCTTTAACAGTGGCGAGTAGTAAGTGAAGCTTTTTTTAGTTGACCGAACCAAAACGTAATCAGATCGTTGTCGAAAGTTACACCATTTTTTTTCGGTTATACGGCTAGGGGCCATTCAAGTACTTCGTAAGCAAAATTTGTGCAATGTTTAACCCTCCCTCCTCCTTGTCAGCGAAAGTAAGCGAAGCTTTACCTTTTACCTCTAAGCTTACGTCTCCCTTCTATGCTTACATAAATATTGGTATATTTTTTGACATTTTTTTTGTTTTTCATGAGCAGCAGTTGTCAAGTCTAGAAATATAAAAAGTCTAAGACTATAAAGGAATTTATAGCACATTTAATATTTATTTGAACAAACTATTATATAAATATTGTATTCTTAACATAAGAACGTTATTTATTTAATTTGCTCTTATTAAAAAATTATGAAACCATTTCAACAATAGCAAAATGAGTCAATGATAAAACAACGTATATGCAATAGAGAAGATGCACAGCAGCGTATTATTTTAATATTTAAAAGCCGCTTAAAGTGTATATGATATCTCTCATATTTAACAATAGCATTTTACCCTACCAAAGAAAAACAAGGGAAGAAACATTATTTGTAACCTTATGTTTCAATCGACAAATCATAAGAAAAAGGTTTTTAAAGTGAAACTTTTATTACATCGTCTCAAACTTTTTCGTCTGCGTTTGCATGTCGCATTACAATCGGCCGCAGAGTAGGGTTAAAGTGAAAGGCACTCCCTTCCACTGCTCGTCAGAGCAGTCAAGGCCAATATGGCGGCGCCTATAGTTCGTATCAGCTGACCGTGTAGTGCATAGACTATAGAGTATTCAATAGGGATGGGCGGAGTTATGTGGACGGGCGAAGTTACCTATACTACGTTGAAAATAAGCGAGTATTGTGTTCAGTACAGTGTAATAGTACCAATATGTATAGTACCAATACTCCCTTTAGGTGGCGCTGTCAGCATTCATATACATACTATACATCTTTAATGCTATAGTATTAGTTATTTTGCGCTCACAGCGAATACACTCCATAGTACAGATTATTTACAGATTATTACTCATTTGCGCTAGTGCTCCACGTTATTTTGTTTGGTGTTATTAGTGTTTAATGTGAATAGTGTTATTTATTTGCTTTTGGTGAGCAACGACACACCTGGTGAGTTCGAAAAACTGATCATCGAGGAATAAGTGAAGAATAATGCAAAAATGAATGACGATGAATTAATTTCACGCCGTAAAAAACAGAACGCTGACAGAGTACGTGCTTATAGAAAAAGGAAAAAAGATCTTGGTGCCATGCCGAGTACTAGCACCGTTCAAAGAAGTGAGCCTGTATCTGAAAATGTGGTTACAGAAAAACTTTTACATCAAAAGCAACTAAACGTGGAACGATGTCGTAGATATCGTCAAAAATTCAAGCGTTAATGTTTGTATATCACCTAAATAATTGTTAAGAATTATGTAAAAGTATCCTAAAACACAGAGTTGAATAAAAATATTACTTGGAAAACTAATCTACTTTTATCATTTCTCATTATCATTCCAATTTTCCAAAAATAAAATTAAAATTGATGATGCGTTTCAATACCCTTAATGAAATATTATTCCAAAAATTATTAGTTTAATGTCTACGATATGAAAATAAGTTTCACTTTTACCGTGGTTTCATAAAACTACACATAGTTTTTTTTTTTAAAGACGATTAGCACAAAAAACGATCATCTTATTATTGGAAAAAAGTAAGGTATAATTTTTACAATTTGCACACGCTGATCTATAGCAATGCCTCGGTGGAGCGGCTTAACGTTAATTCTTTATTATTGCTTTGTTTGAATGGATGAAAATGATCATAAGATATTTTTCTGAAGAGTTAAACTTAATCGATCGAAATACACATTAAGGACTTAACAATTTCTAAATTGTATATAGTAATAAATATGCCTATTATTATTTGTGTCATATAACAGGTGAAGATTGATTAAACATTAAAACATTTTTTGTTTCAACATTGTTGTTGTTATTCATAACAATATATTATATATTGTATGTAATGTGTCAAAAGCAAATCGAAATATATATAACTTTTCTTGGAATAGATTTAATTTGTTGTACAGTTGTCTTTAGATGTAATTTTAAGGTTGCATAATGCATAAAAAAAATTATAAACAACAAAGTCAACTCTATTAGTTTAAGAACCGAATTTGTATCTATTAATGAGCGAACGAATATTGTGACAGCGCAGAAAGTACGAGAACAGGGATGTTTCGGTATATTTTTGCAAAGTCCGTTTATATCGCAGATTTTGATGGTGATTTAATTGAAAAAATTGGAATATGATATTATGAAATCCTGTAATACCTGATTGAACTCTTATCCTAAACAAACTAAATTTTGCTTATCGGAAATATATACCATTAACTTTTTCAAATCTTTTAACGTGTCATTTAAGCATTTTTCGACAGATAACTTCAATATCATAATGGAAAGGATGAGGAAACTACACTAAATGCAACGAGTTGTCTGTTTTAGCACTCATTATCGTGGCCGTCTTTGCGCCTGGACCTGTGCATCTTCTCTTTTTTATAAATTAATGTAATTCATATTATATGAAATAAAAATAATAAAAACAAACAGCCATTAACTAATAAGACGTCAAACTCAATGAACCGAACCAATATGAGATCGAATAAATTTAAACAAGTAACTAGCGCTCGATAAAATATTAAATAGTGCTAAAATAATAATCACCCAGATCCCTGTGTCCCTCTTGTCATCAAAAACCCAAATTTTCAAGCATAGACCCTCACATCCCTTTGGTGCATACATAATATTTGAATGCCCCCTTAATGCATTAGGTATAACCTGTTTGCTACACTTACTAACAATCACGTGCAAATATCGTTTTGAAGACAGGCGTCAGTCTTTAGAAACCTCAAATATAACACACTTACGAGACTGTGTTGTACATGACAATAGGTTAGAAATGGCTTGCGGGATAGGTGGAAGTGGAATTGACAAAGAGAAGGCTTCTAGAATCAACTGAGACGTAGGTGGTAGCTGTGGGTACAAAATGAGTAAGCGACGGGAGAGTCTGCTACACTAACAATACTTGGCTGTTCATTGAACTCAGGCTTGAATAATGGATTCGGTACTTCGGCTATGTGTTTCAAATACCAACTGAGTGACATTTCTTAATAATGCGTAACTAATAACTCTTACAATGAGTGCACTATAACTTTTTTATGAAAAATAGAAAATGAAATGGTTGAACCTGTAGGGTATTCCGAAAACTTCCTTCTATTACATTTACAGATGCGATTTTACAGACCATTTCTAAAACTTTTTGTTACATTCAAGCTTAAAGCATTTAAAAATATCAGTTGCTTGGTATATTTTTTTTAATTATGATCAACTGTAGTGCTTTTTCGAGTTTTCCAAGCTTAACAACATACTTTTAATACGTTTTAATTAAAAAATATAATTTCAATAAAAAAACACGTTTGTTTTTAATTTTTGAATTAAAGCACCTTATGAAAACATTCTTTGATTTTGATCTCTTTTATATATTATATATTCGTTGATCAAGTAGCAAATAACAATTTAAGAAGAATTTTAGTTATTTTGAAAAAAAAATAGTTTTTTTTAATTTTCGGTACCGATATATCTCGAACCAATCAATTGATTTTGATGTGGTTTGTGATGATGGATATTATTTCTTAAGGAAAAAGTTGATTAGATTTTCTAATATATTAATAAAGTTCTTTAATAAATAGTAAAAAAAAAACAGTTTTTGGATAAATTTTTTCTGACAATATTTCTTGAATAAATTAACTAATTTTTATGCAGCTTACGCAATCAAAACAACTTTTTAAGAAGAAGAGCTGATTACATTTGGAATCCATCGGTAAGGCTGTATAAAAGTTATTCAGAAAAATTTATCCTCAATGTTTTATTTTTTAATTTTTTGAAATGTGCCTCACGCACGCATATAAACACACACACGTATATTTAAGGGCGGACTCAATTTGGGGTAACGCTTCAACTCAGAAAATTAACCCAACACCCTTCCGATTATTTTGGTTTACACAACATATACATGAAAAAATTAGGTGTATTTCATGTACATGAAAAACACACTCAACACACACACACACAAACTCAGGAACGAACGCCCACGCACATCAGCGTTACCAGGATTTTTTTCAGAAATTCGGGACATATACTTAAATAGACTAAAAAATTCCCAACAAAGCATTTTGACGCGGGGCGACAACAAATACAAAACTAAGAAAATGAAAAGTACATTTTTAATGAGTTATTACTTTTATTGATAACATGTTCCTTTTTTAATATATTTTTTTGTCACATTTCAATACACTTTTGTGCTTTTTTTCAGCAATAGTTCGTTTTTCTTCACAAAATTGTTGAGAATTGAATGATACCAGCAACTCCGATCGAATAACTCTTTGTAAACTATTATTTCGCACGTCTGTACATTTATTATTCATTTGAGAGAATACTCTCTCCACGTAACAATTCGATGTTGGCACGCTCAAAATAAACCTGAGAATGTTTAAAATGTTCAAAATTTACAATTTTGGAAATTGTCTCACCAACATTTATTTTCGATCAACACATCCAATGCCTATTTCAAAATTTGAAATTCCTAATACAAAGTGTCTAAACAAATGTTTGGGATTCACATTACGTCCACAGCTCCAAAAAAGTCGTCGTAAGTAGTTTTTCTTTGAAAATTGAAGAAGTTCAATTTGTTATAAACATTATCTTCCGAGAAGTCATATCTTCTTTCCAAATACCGAATAAAATTATCATAAAACTTTGTGAAATAATTTTCTGTTGTCTCCTTTTCGTCCTTTTTTCGCAAGCAACTTGCAATTTGCGGTTAATCAAAGTTATCAGGACGCTAAGTCATCACCTTCTGCCGAGTAGAAACCAGTTCGGAATGCTGATGCTGTCACATTTTAACTTGAGCATGATTTTTTTATAAACATTCATGAAAGACATGTAAACAATTGCCCGATTTGCCGCATTTTCATTTGAAGCTATGGGTTCTAAAGTTTTTGGACATTCTTCAAAATTATCTGAAAAGTATTTTTTCAGAGCTGGCTAAATTTTTAACAGCCTCTTAAGGCAGGCACAAGTGATAAAAATCGTGTGCTTAAATGTTTATCTCATTTTCACAAAATTTCAGTGATTTTCATCTCTTTGCTGATCTACTAAATTGACTGCATATGTTCAGTATAATAGCTTCGACGTCAAAATCTAACTAATCACACGGCAATTTTCATGCATTTTGTAAAATATGCATTTTACAATTTGCTTTGATAAGTATCCCGATTTTTTGCTGTAAATTTCTGAGAACAGTATGATTTTGGCCGAAATTCGCATTAATATTATCTGCGGAAAAGGCTATAACTTGATTAATGGACACAGCAAATGTTGACAATGTTCCTATAATCATTTTCGTCATTCGATCTGTTAATTCATCATTGTTTCGACAAATTATAATAATAGGTTTATAGACCATTTCCTCGAGAGCGAAATCTAAGTGCGATGGGAAACATTTTCCCATTTTTCTGGTTGCTACCGTAGGTTGATAGAGAGAAATAAAGATTTTCATGCTTTATATCATATGTGAGCAACAGCCGGCCCGCGGGCCACATTCACCCGCTGTAAGATTTGATCCGGGCCGCGAGGCATTTTGAAAAATTTCATGTCTGATATCTATCGCTAAAAATTATGAATACTACTTTAAAATACTATTTTAAAATGCCCCTACTTTTGAACGCGGCCCGTAAACATATTTACACACTAAAGTTTGGCTCACAACATGTCAAAGGTTGCCCATACCTGCTTTATATTACGATAATAAAAAAGGTAGTTAGTGATTCTTCGGCTTATACATTACAAACGACTGCTGCAGCTTTTGTTCTGCCACAAGTAAATTTTCGTGCAATAACTGAATTAGGGAAAAGGGAAATAATTTATGACTACAATCCATGCTGTTATAACTCAAGGAATGTTTAACAGTGTCGTACACACACGCAATTTCAGCTAGAATAACTTTGCTTTCGCTGCTTGCGCATTTGATGATGTTCCTGCGGCAGAAAAATAGTTATGTAAGCTTTCCTTTGCAACATTGCTGGAAATTATTCTGTGGTAATCTGTTACTATATGTGTAAATCATTTTTTTCACCGTGAAAAATTAAAATTATTGTTCACATATTTTGCAGAATGCTTTAAATGCATTATTATTTACCTCGCGAAGCCAACTGAAGTCCTTTTTCCACAAAGAGTTATATTACGTCAAACGTTTCCTTTTCATGGTCGGAGGTTCGTCGCCGGGACGTTTACAATGTACATTCAGCACTCTTATTATTCTTAGAGTCACTGTCCTTTACCATTTTAATAATGTAAATGCCCAATTAACTTTAATTACGGCAAAATAAAGTGTTACCGGCATGTTTTGATTATAAAAGTGATAATAAACTCGTTTTAATTCGTTCCAATTCGGACTCTCGCAGTTGCTATACTGTGCAGTAGTCTAATTGTGGTGAGGTTAATCAACGTTCATAAGTCAAACAGTGCTTTCGGTCAGTGTGCCGTCTAAAGCGCGCGTAATTTAAACCAAGTACAATTGAGATAGGTGCTCAAAACAGGTGACAAAAATGTATATTCGGTGAAAGATTACCTTTTGATTGTTTTGTTTTTTGTCTAACTGAAAAATATCATAATGCGGGGCACATACCTGTCCCAGCGGCACACTTAAAAAATCGGCTGTTTTGCGGGACGACACACATGATTCTATTTTAGTAAACAATCTTGTCGGTACTTTTTGACGGTGTTGATTTCTGCTTTGAAAACGAACGTGAATTGAGCTATTTATGAGTAAAAATTTAAAGACAGTCCAAGAGCTATATTCAAGAAAAAAAAACGTATAAAATATTTGTTTTCATTATATTTATAAAAAAGTTAATGCTCTCTTTAAAGTGAACGGCTGTCACTTGGTCTCTACCACAACAAAATATTCTAAAACAAGAGTGTAATGTGTGCGCAATTGCCAGGGTTCAGACTCTTACGATTATTATTAATTTTTAATGGGGTATTCGTTCATATAAAAGAATGTATTAGAAAATAAGTCAAATAAATAACAGACAATATCATAAATATATTAGAGTTCAGTATTTTAAAAAGCTTTTCTCCATTTTGCTGTGTTTGAGTGAATTTTGAATTACTGTTGTAACTAAACTTGAAAGAATTGAATCAAGATAATGGACATTTATGAAAGTTTAATTTTTGGCTTTGAGAGTCTATTGACTAAAAGCTTAAGTATAAACGCTTAGCACAAGCAAAATTTTTATTTTCTGGAATGGTTTTCCGAAAAATTGCTTTTCAATGATACTATATAAGTTATTTAGTTATGAAAACTTGAAAAATATTTAAATTTTTCCTTAAAAAATAGTGACATGATAAGCAGATACTTATTTTGGGAGTTTTAAATCAGATAACCCAAAATCCATACAAAACCACAATAAAAAAATTAGAAATAATTGTATATTTACGCTTCAAAATGCATTTTATTGATTTTTTTATAAATTAAAATAATCAGTACTAAAAATCAATACTAGTAGAAATCAGTGCAGTTTTTTTTTGAATTTAAACACTTCAAATATTTAATATATTAAGTACAAAAATATAATCATATATAATGCACATGCATTATATATGATTATCCGACTACTGGTCAAAGATGTCGCCATAGATACATATCTAAGGCGATATCTTTGACCAGCAGTCAGAGCCTTCAACTGGTAAAGGCTTTTTAATGTTAAAGTTAAGCTAAAGCACCTTGCTTAAGCTAATAAAAGTAAAAACTGACTAAGAGTATGTCAGACCATGCTCAATCTAGGGTTCCGAAGCTGTTACTACAAAGAAATGCACTAGAGATGAAAAAAATACATACTTGATCAAAATAATTGCTTTAAAACCTTAAAGGTTTTTTTAAGAAACTGCCATATTGATTAGAGCTAAAAAACTTTTTTTTTCTTGTGTTAAATGTATGGAGTGCCTCCCTAGAAATATTTATTTTTGTCATTTAATTACTAAACTAGGTTATGGAAAAGTATTTACAAATAGAAATATAATTTTCATTTTAAAGTAGCAACAAAATGAAAGAAACAAATTGCATTTCTTATAGTTATAGATACGGAGAACTCTTTAGGCCACAGCTGTGAGCTCAAAGTCATTTGAAAGTTGATTGGCTGTGGCAAGAGCTAACAAGCAATAGATACTTTAGTCAGTGGAAGCGTACGTCGGGCATCCATATATGTATCTTTTTCTGGTATTTTTAGTTAATAGCGTTAATTCTTGTATTTATACCCTGCACATATGTATTAACATATGTGTTCCTTATAACTATTCTTCTTCCTATTGTTTTCGTGTTGTGCTTTGGATTTGTATCAATTTTATTTTTAAATTTAATAAGCCATTATCGTTTATTTTCTGCGGAAGAGGCTACGAGTCCAAGATGGACGACCCGCCTGATGATACGCGCCAACCTCCGACCTCCGACCTTTTTTATTATCCCCTCCTTCACTAGCCTCGTTTGTTACTATTTCCGATGCTACAACTATATCCTGCTCGGAGGATGAAATAAATAAAAAGAAAACGTTATCGAAAAACGTACTTGTAAAGAGAGGCATCGGACAAACTCCAAATTAAATATAACAGTAAGATCCCAACTCCCTTCGTTAAACGATGTTCCATTCCTCCTATCCCTCATCTCTCCAATGTAGGTCCTCCTTGCTACTCCTGACACAATTAGTTTTTCAACTAAAAGCGTAGAGCGTCTGGAGTATAATAATACTTACAGAGGCCCACTTATCATTCATTGCTAGAGGATCGAAACTTCCTCTTCTGCTGGTAGTGTGCTCCACATGGTGCCTTTTGGAAAAATCCTGCAATCGGCCAATGTCAAAGACATTGTAAATGGCAGCGTAAAGAGAATCGGGAGGAATTGCATTGCCCTCTCCTTCCTGAATCCCACAGCCGCTAATGCATTTCTTTGTAACCCTATCCTTTTGTAACTCAAAGGCCTAAGGGCTTTCATACCATCATTTAATGTTACTCGTCTTGGTCTAGTGCGAGGTGTCCCTTCCAATTGGTCTTCAGAAGAGATTCTCGATTGTATTGTGGTTCCGGAAGGTTGCGGTCAGATGTCAAAAATACGGCACCTTGACTATAAAACGATGGTGGATGGCTCCACTGTCTTGAATCCATCCTAAGAGGTTGTGCTTCCCTTTGACGGGCAGATGTTACCGCAAAGGGTGTTTCTCTGATACAATGCTTTGTCAGTCGAGGTATATACTTAACCGACGATCCAGTCCTATAACTATTGCCGATATGGGCATACTGAAGCTCAATGTAGATCTCAGCCTAGATATGTTTTAAGTGCGTTAATGGGCATATAGGCGAGTCTTGCATCGTAACGGAGGACGAAGTGTCCTGTCTTCACTGTTTAGGCAGATATATCGCTACAAACAAACTCTGCTCAGAACTGGATAGAGAGAACCGTTTCAAAATTTTTATGGCTGAAGAATCTATTTCCTATTCTGAGTCTTCAAAAAAACATCCTTCCATTGGTAAATCATATGCAAACACTACTGCGTCCTCCCTTTCTAGCTCTAGTGCTCAGAAGTAGCAGCTTGCTAATTCTTCATCCTCTAATAGAAAAACTATCTTCTTGAAGCCTCGTTTGTCAGCTTTTAGCTTTAACAAAGGATCGATAAAGCTTTCGATCAGGAGATTATATTCAGTTGATTTTATTATAGTACCAATGGCTTTCAACCACAAACCTGTTCAGAATAACTCTCAACAATGCTTAATAATTGATCTTTTGTCTTCTTTATGGAAACTTCTCTCTGCCCCTAACACTACCGTCTAACGTTGCCTATTTATTACTCTCTAATTTACTTACTGAAAATAGCTCGTTCAGTAGTAGCTGTTTAGTGAAACAGCCAGAGCTTAGGCTGTTTGTAGCCAGAGTGCAGGAGGGATAAATCCGACCTTATCTTCCTCCTACAAAAATACTTTCCCACCGTTGCTGCCGTGTCTGAGACATGGTTGAAGCCGGGCACTCATTTTTGAGTGCCTGGTTTCATCTGCCTTAGAGACGACAGATCTGATGGATACTCAGATAAGTTGTACTCATCAGAAATTATACTCCCTTTTCACCGGTTGGTATCCCTGCCCATGGCGATGGCTTCCAGGTTGTTGTCGTGAAGTTTAAGGGTACTATCTTCCTGTTCTTATATATTGCCTCCCCTAATCTTAAGTGAGTTAGAAGCTATCCTCTCTACCCTCGTGAGACCTTATGTTGTGTTCGGTGACTTCAACTGCCATTATAACCTTTGGGGTTGTGGTAGCGTTGATTCTGCTGGCAGGACTTTGGTCGACATAATGGATAAACTTGATCTTTTTATCCTGAAAAATGGCACTTCAACGTGTCGAACTAGACCGCATTCGAGCCCGAGAGCATTGGACTTACATTTCTGCTCTCCTAATATAGCCCCGCCTTTGTCCCAGGAAGTCCTACAGGATTCTTATGATAGCGATCATTTCACGATCAATATCAAACTCCCCTTTTCTCGCCCCTCTCATAAAAAAATGATTACTCTATTAAAATACAAATTAAAGATGCTGATTAGAATGTTACAGAGATCGACTCAAACATAGACTTGCTGAAGTGCCTAAACTATCTGCTTCAGATCTCATTTCCTGTACCGACGCTCTGACCCAAATCGTGCTATCGGTGGTCGATAATATGTTTCTACTAAAGAAACATTGTGTAGTAGGCATTCCGTCCTCGCCGTGGTGAGATCAAAAATGTTGACGTGCTGTTGATGAAAGAAGAGGAGCTGAAATTCTATTCTTCCAAAACGTGTCTAAGGACAACTTTAACAACCTTAACCTTTTAACAACCGTGTCAATCATCTTTACAGGAAGAAGTTAGTAGGATGGCGCGGCTTCTGTGAGTCTATTTCCCGTGATGTCTCTTCCCACAGAGTTTGGAAACAAATCGTAAATTTCACGGCTCTTTTTACGAGGCAGTTTCCCCATGGCTGACGACTTCAGAATGAATAGCCCGGTTCATGAATATTCTTGCCCCCTCATTTGTTCCCAATAAATCAAAAATTCTATTCTTACTCTTTTTCTCTCACAAACAGCCTAAACGCACCCTTTTCAGTATATAAGTTGAAATTAGGTCTCTCATCACTGAAAGATTCAGCCTCTGGCGTTGATGGCATCCCTTATTCTTTCTTAATTGACGCTTCTGATCAAATTCTGTCTTACTACCTGGATGTAGTTAATTCGGTTGTAAATACAGGTAATGTTCCTATCACTTGGAAAATAAAGACGATAATCCCAATATTTAAAAACAAAGAGAATCCAGACAACCCTGCAGCATATCGCCCGATTGCTCTGTCCTCTCTTTTGGTAAAGATTGCTGATCACTTGGTTAAGAACCGATTGGAGTGGATCGCCGAGAGCCGTGGCCTCTAGGCCATTCCTCAGTATGGTTTTAGAAAGGGTAGAAGCACTATAGTATAGACATCCTCAACATGTTTCCTTCTTCCACGGAAAGTCTGTCACAGAAGCTTTTTTTGATGTCTCTTCCACATATGATAATGTACAGCTTCCCATCCTCAGGAACAAGCTTCACAAGTTGAAGCAGTGAGGTTGAGTAACTTTATCTTTCATCTACTATCTGAGAAATGAATTCTTCTTTGTATCGGTGGTGAGGTTAAAGCCTCACGACTGGTATGAAGGGGCCCTCCTCAAGGGTCCGTACTGAGTCCGCTTTTATGTATTCTGTACACTTCCGACCTAGAGTTGTCAATATCTCCCTGTAAAATTCTTCAATATACTGATACTTCCGTCTTTAATGCAGCCTCGATAGTGTCTGAGCCCTTGCAGGTTTTGCAGTTGCATCTTCACTCCCTTGGATTGGAACTCTCCGCCTCTAAAATAACCTGGTTTGTTCTCAATGAGGGAAACGGTGCCGAATGTGTAACGTCAGGTTCCCCTGTAAAAATTCTTTTAAATTTCTTGGTTTATATCTTGACTCCAAATTATCGAGAACCAATCACTGTAACTACATCTTCACAAAAGTTTTTAAAAAATATCAACATCCTAAAATGTCTATTTGGTCCATGGTGAGGGGCCCACCCTTATTTCCTTAAACTCGTGTACAATGCGATTATTCTTAGCCACCTGGACTATGGATCATTCCTGTTAGAGCCAATTAAATCTATTGCTTTGAAGAGATTGAGCCTGGTCCAGGACAAAGCTCTGCGAATAATCGTGTGTTGTATGAAATTCTCCCCTACCAACGCATTCCAAGTTGAACGCGCAGATCCATCTCTTCCTCTTCGCCAGTTTTTATCTGACCGTTTCTTATCCAAATCATTGCGGTTTTCAAATCGCTCCTTAATTCATTTATTATCTACACTGTCTAAATTCTTTGAACACGGACAACATGGCGGTTCAAGAAAAACTCCGTGCCTTGTTCTTAGCTTCCAGAGACTTCAAACCATATAACTAACTTCTATTATTTTAATACATTACTACTTTTTAACTATTCGTTCAAAATCATAACTTCGAAACCTAGAATTATTTTGGTTTTCGGTATTTCAAAGGATCTGTACCTCCGCTCCATAATAGAGAACGGTTATTTGGGATGGCACCCCATTTTTTATTGACGCTTCTAAGGTCTCTGAAGCGGAATGCGTCGGAGTTGGTACATTCCACTACCAATACAATATAGTGCAGAAAGTCAGATGCTCCCCAAAAGTGCGGTGTTTATAGGCGAATGTTGTGCCATTTTGGAAGTCGTTAAGTACGCCCTAATTTTAAAATTACATCGTACACTCATACTGTCTGATTCCCGTATTTTCATCGAATCCTTTCAATCAAACACTTTCAAGTCTAAAACTCACAAACCATTAATAATGGAAATAAGAAAAAAAATCGAACAATGCCATGAAAGAGGTTTACAGATTGCATTGGCCTGGGATTCCGGCCATTCGGATATTACCGGAAACGAATACGTGGGCCTGGTAGCGAAAGACGCAACCTCTTGTGGGGATAAGATCCTCTGCATTAATTACTCTCATGATTTGGTTGCCCTGTCTAAAAGTGCCAGCTTTCTTTGTGGACTCACCACTGGTCGACTTCCAAAAAGTCTAAAGGGGTCTATTATTCCCATATTTAAACCATCCATTCCTTCTAAGCCATGGTTTCTTAAATTCAAATATAGCAAACGAGCTACATCAACCATCTGCAGGATGAGGCTTGGTCACTGTTCCACTCCAATGCACCTAACTAAATTTCGCCTCAGAGACTTATTGGCATGCTAATGCGGTCTGGACGACGGGGACTTAAACCACGCCTTTCTTTCCTGTCCTTCTAAACTCTCTTCTAGACTCTGGTGTCTCTCTCCCAACTAGCATTTCTACTCTCTTATCCTATGCCTGTAAATTAATCCTATCCTCCTTTATCTCATACATTAGCCATAATAATATAGAACTGTAAATCGAATTACATATATTTACTCTATGTATGTGTCTTATTTACTTTATATGTTGTCTGTGTTTATTGGTATACACTGGTATACACTGCCTACCTATTCTTTCTCCCCCCTTTTTTTTTCTTTTTCCCCTAAGTATTTTTATTTATTTACTTTTCTTCTTTGTGTCTCTTTTTATGTTTGAACAATTCTGAACGCTTAGTTTTTTTTTTATTTTTTTGCTTCGTAACAAGGAATTATTTTTATTGTAGGTATATGTACATAAAGCTGGCACAAATATATAGTCCTCTATATGAATGCCATTTTTAAAGAAGTGAAGTGAAATTAAGTGAAGAGTTAACAACATGTTAACAAATATATTATGTTGAATTCCATAGGCGGTGGTGAGAAAATCTGTAGACAAGTGGAGAAAAGTAAGGTTATATCTTTATTTCTCTCATTTATTTTACAATAAGTTTTAGCTTTGTTTTTAATTCCTATTAACATTTTTAACTATAGTTTTGGGCAGATTGCAAAACTAAAACAAAAAAAAATCTATCGCTAAGGCGACATGCAAGTGATATTAAAAATAATGACAGTAGAATGACTTGACTAACCGCTGCATCTGTCTGTGATAGGCTTGTTGCAAAATATCGATATATAAATGTATCGACATTATTTTTTCAATGTATCGATATTTTTGAGCGTATTGAATGTTTCGTTATATCGACATAAAATTACAAGTATCGAAAAGGTATAAAAATCGATATTTTTTATGAATAAAAAATTCTAAAAAGAAATACTTTTTTTATACTAACATTTTTTTTAACAAATTATATTTTATGTTTTTGGTCGACTCGGTTTTTTAATTTGGTATCTACGTAAGTTGGTTTTTAAGTTGGCAACTCTGTCTGACAGACAGAGTCTATTTCAATTGTCCGTCCGTATTATTACCATGACTGACTTATATAATATAATCTCAACGCGCGCGTATTTCTGCACTTGAGTACCTACCTACATCTCAAACAATCAATAACCAATTCACGTAAACAAAATAATTTGAGCATTGCAGTGGATTTCTGTTTTATAATGTCTCGTGTTGTGTAGAATTTTTTCAAAAAAATAAACAATCAAAACGTATCATGTAATCTGTGTGGAAAAACATATAAAACTAGTAGCAATACGACGAATATAGCTGCACATCTAAAAAATAATAAGCCATCATGCGTTTTTGATTAGTATTTATCTAGTGATGTACGATGATTGAAATAGATTAGCCGAAATAAATTAATTTTTAAAGCGCCAATATTCTCTGTCAAATCATACCGATATATCGATAGTTTTTAATAAATATATCAATATCGATATTAATATTTTCCAAAAATATCGATACAATATATATCGATAATTTATTGCATTTTCGAATCCCTAGTCTGTAGCTCTAAATGTTTTGCGGATGTTTTTGCAATAGATAGCTGTGTTGCCATGTACTAACATTGTACGTATTTGCAGTGAAATACCGTAAAATATTGTACGCACATATATATTTATTAGTATTTAATTATTACCTTATGAATAAAAAAAATATTTTTAAATATTTTTCTTATTTATAAATGAATTTTATAAAATGTAAGCGTTCCTGATTCCGCTCGAATAACTAATATGGCGTTTTCGTAACTAGGGCATTTTATTTATATTACGGCAGAAAGACACGAAGTCCATATATATACCGCACGATAAAAAATACGCAGTTATTGCTAATCTAAGCGCAACCAGAAATGTACGTATGTTTTAAATTATTAGTATGCATGTAATTTATAACATTTTATATTGTACTAGTTGCGGCAGACCTTGTTCTGCCTTTCCTTGTTTTCCCATATACTTCATGCCTGTTGCTTTACCAGGATAGACATAAAGTGTATTCCTGCTATATTTACAAGGATCGGTATTGATTTAAGTTACCCGTCACACTTTTGATTCTGAGCCTGGCTCCATACTCGTTTTCGATTCCATTATCGTTCTGGTTTAATCCCGGCCCTACTTTCAGTTCGATCGCCCGCCCGAACGGACGCTACCGCGCGCCTCCCAGCGCTCTAACTAACTATTCGCTTTGTGCAGATCGCCGCGCCGCGACCCTCCACCCTGCCGATCGAGTCCGCCGCCGCCGCCATACCTCCACAACTAATAATAATTTATTATTTCAGGGTTTTAACACGCGGAATTTTTGAAAGCTTTTAATTAAGCTTTCACAAATAAAGACATTTTCGAAAACCTTTAAGGTCAAATCGCTGGCTACCTAACGGTGTCCAGCGAGGTGATTTGCAGCGAGCCCCAGGCGCTGACTTTTCCCCTTCAGGAACGGCAAACCGGACGGACCTGGGACCACCGGCCTTGGAGGTGCTCCTCGCCGATACCAGGTGTCGCCCGCCCACCCTCCATCATCCCTCACTCCATCCTCCGTACCCCGTTTGCTGGGTCTATAGCAGACCTACCGGATACGGAGCTGTTAGAACCGCTAGGTCAAAACCCGCGCCGCCCCTATTTCCGAATTTAAAACCTCAATATTAAAAAGACTTACTAGACGACATACCGCACATGGCTGAGCATCCCATTGTGTGTTCGCATACCTGCCCGTCGAGCTCCGAGAATTCGGCCGCCGACCCGCGTCGTCTATTGTTCGCCCCGACGAACAATAGACGGTTAATTGACACCTGCGCAACAACCGGCAACTGTACGATCAAACGCGCACGGTATCACTCAAGTATATATACCGTTAGCATTAATACACCTGTATTAACGCTATACAACGCAAAACATAAATAATAATATATTGAATTTAAAATTAGCCTACCATGGACCAAGATTCCCCCTGCTCCCCTGGGGCGGGAGGGTCTGGCCCCAAAACTCCCATCACGTTAGAATTCATACAACAGGTTAACCAAAGCGCTGTCCGAAATAGGATACGAAGCCTCAGGACGTAGTAAAAACTAATCGCGAGAGTGACCCCGTCTCGAGCCGCGCCTCGACCGCGCAACATCACCAATGAAGACGAATAAAATAAAAATAAACGGCGAGCTCATCGTCCGACGAAGGAGCGACGTGCTCCGACAGGTACGTCGGTTCGGACAGCGAGTCCGAAAACAGTAACACCTCATTTACCCTCGTAGAGGTAAAATAAACAGCGCTAAGAAAAGCGCTCAAAAAGCGAAAGTGGCTCGCGACCAGCCGGAGATGGACATAGACCCATCATCGGCGCCCACATCCAAACGATGCAAAGCCCTCCCCGCTGCGGTCCAACAGACTCAGACTACGAGTACCGCCTCGGTTGAGTCAACCCGAAATCCAGTCTCCGCTGCAGGCGGTGACCGCCAAACCGCTCTGGGACGGGTGCCAAGCCCACCGCACCTCAGGCCTAAACTGCCTCCAACCATTTTTGCGCAAAGGCGCTAACTTCCTCAAATATCCGCAGACTGCACCCGTCTGCGGATAAATACATAAAGCCGTCCGCACCGCCGACGACGGCATTAAAATTCACTGCCAGACGTTGAGACTTTCCGCAGTCTCAATAAATATCGTGGACTTCAAAGTCAATTTCACACATACGCGCCCTCGAGGAGGAGCGTAAACTAAAGCCGTTATCCGCGGCATTCCTACCGACTTCCCGGTAGACGAAATCCAAGCCAACCTCTGCCGGGAGGCCTCTGTGCACTCGGTGCACAGACTTTGCAGAGACGGCTCCCATTATGGCTAGTTCTCGCCGTCCTTCCCAGGACCGAAGAAGCCAGAATATATTCAATAATCTGAACATGGTGTGTGGCCTCTCGGGTATCCGAGTAGAGGCCCCGCACGAAAGGAGGTCAGGGCAGTGCCACCGCTGCCAGTTGTACGGCCACGCGGCCGCCAACTGTCATGCGGACCCGCTGCGTGAAATGTTGGTCCCACATTGGACCAGAGGTGCCCGCGTACTCGTGAGTCAGGAGAGAAACCCTCCTGCGTCAATTGTCTCCAGCAGCATACGGCCAACTATAGGGGATGTCCGAAAGCCCCTAAATTTATTTCTTATAATAGGCCTAATCCCAATAGGCCTAAAAGTAGGCCGTAGCTCCACCTCGGGATCTAAATAACTTCCCCGATCTTGCGGGAAACAAACCAACCCCGGCTGCCGCCTCTCGCCCCGTCTCCAACCCGTGGGGTAAACCAAAGCCCACGCACCGAGGAGCCGCTCCGGGACCGTCTGGAGAAGCTGTCCGCGGCGAGCCACCCGTGTCGCTCCCCGCTTCCGCGACCGCAGGCACCACATCGTTTGGAGACGACATCCAAACGGTGATGTCCATCCTTCGCGCCGTTAAGAGCTCAGAGATTTCGGAATTCGCCCGAGATTTCCAGCGTGCAGTAACGTCGAAGAGAAACTCATGGTTCTCGTCAGATACCATCACCTGATGGTTAAATTAGAGTCTATATAAATGTCTGCACCCGGGTGTAGTAGCTTTCCTCCCTCAGTTGGGCGCCTCAAACCAAAATATTAGATTATTATCATTTAACGCTTGCGGTCTAACTTCGAACGTTTTAGAGTTAAAAAATGTATGTCGGAGAACAGCATCGATATCGCTCTCAAGAAACATATCTTAAACCGAATAGGCCTAAAGCCTGCAGCATCGCAGGCTATGTCCAACGAACGGACAGGACATACAGTAGGGGGTACCGCTCTGTACTACAGACGCTCCCTACATTGCGGCCCTATTAATATTCCTCCACTCACAAATATGGAAGCCACGGGTTGTAGACTCGCTATGACGGGCCATAGTACACTCGTCATAGTCTCGGTCTATCTCCCGTCTCCAAACGGTTGCTCCGCGCGACCTAAGAGCCCTCTTTGCCTTAGGGGATGCCGTCATCCTCTTCGGTGATTTCAATTGTAAAACATAAGATGGGGCTGCCATCTAACAATTATAACGGAATTAAACTCGACGAACTCGAGGACAGACTAGACTTCGGAATCATCGCGCCTCTACGTCGACATGTTTTCCCCATGTCGTCACACATAGACCCTCGACGATAGATATCGCACTCACTAAAGGTTGCACTTAATTTTAGTATTGAGACAATTCACGGTCTCACGTCTGACCACCGGCCGGTTATATTAAAATGGGACCTCCCGACGGCGGGAGGCCTATTCCCATCCGCAAAATTACTAATTGGAAAGAGTGTCGACCGCGCTTGAGAAATCGACACTCCAAACCTCAATAGCATTCCCAATGACATCGCGTCTACAGACGAGATTGACCTTACCATAGGTGCTCTTACCAACCACGTCAGGACGGTGGTCGAGGAGAGCGAGCGGGAGGTTCCGGCATCCTCGGATCGCCGGAAGTTTCCGCCGTATTCTCGAATTGATAAGAGCAAAAACGCAGCTTTGCCGCGCGAGCATATCCCACTCCCGAGTACAGATCCAGGCGCGAGCTCTCCAACGCGAAGTGAAAGCTCGCGTTCGGGAATCCAATGAGAGTTGGAGCGACCTCATGGAAATCAAACC
>BGZK01001881.1:0-97748 GCA_005406025.1 Eumeta japonica
AAGGAATTTTAGTTGTTGCTACTACATATGATATGCTATTTTCAAAAATATAATTAGAAGATTTTCATCAGATCTAGTTTCTGAGTTTCAGCTATGTAGATATAAAACAGAAAAGATCATGTATTTACTAAGAAAACCATACTAAAAAAATAATTCATCATTGAGTTCTAAAACTTGTTTTAAAGCTCTTCTCCGATGTAGACTTTAGAAAATGAGGTATCAGAGACCAACAATAGTCAGCCATCACATTAGTATTCCAGAAACCCTGATAGCCTCTTCCATGACGCGTAAGTCTTGACGCATCTCCTGTCTTCGCTCATATCTCCTAAATTTCGGAAACCTGTCCAGATGCCTATGGAGAAAGTGGAGTTTTATGCTTATATTTTCATTTTAATTGTAGCAGAAGATTTTCTATAAGTTCAATATAATTTTCAGATTTTTATTTCCGAGAAAATTTGCATCACAGAGACGAAAGCTGTCCAAGCCTTTAGTTCTAACTCAGTCATAGAATTTCTAAATTGAGTATCATTCGTAAGTTGTCTAATTTGGGGCCATCAAAATACCGGTTTAATCTTTCATATAGTGAGCTGAGGAAATTTTGGCAAATGTAAGAAGCAGTTCGTCTTTATCTAGTGATTTAATAAACTGTTTCAGTTTTATATGTTATGGTGGAAGGATAATTTTATCACGAGCTACTAATGAATCTGGACTATATTTTGCTTTCCAGGCTCCATATTATCTCTCAAAGGCCAGTTTCTTCTTACCCAATGCTCTTGTTTAACTCTACTGTCCTAAAGACATATAAAACAGGGAAACTTGGTGTAACCACTTTGTTGCCCGAGAAGTATGTTCAGCTGAAGCTCCTTTAGAAAGATTTAAATCTCTTACAAGATCATCTAATTCATTCTGGGAAAAGCATTTTGGGTTATTTGACATACCTTCAAAATCTGCATCATTTTGTGATGGGCTTGGTCCTTCAATATCTTGTTCTAAGGGCTTAGATATATTTTTAGGTACTGAAGAGTCAGGTAGACGCTGCACTGGACGTTGAACACAACTAGTACTTGGGTCCTGCCATTTAGCTCGATTTTTAGTGTTTAAACCGTTTACGTTCATGCTACAAAAAATAGCAGTCTTCGAGATGATTCCGTGGTTCTAACCAAATAGTTGGTGTTCCAAATTTAAAAGCACTTCTTTTTCCACTTTGCCATAATCCTAAATATTCCACACACGATTTACAAACACAATTGGGTGCCCAAAACTTCTCAATTTTATCCAAGAGCATCCCAAAATACTCTAAATAGGTATTTTTCACCAACTCTGATATAACTTATTTACAATCTTTGAACACATATTCTCCGCATATATAGCAAAAATGATCTGGATTGTTTAAATAACATCTCCTTGAACTACTCATGACGCAAAAATTTTAGATACTAATCTTAACATCGTAAAATACGCCTGTTATAGATCAATATATACGTTTAAATGACAAAAATCAAAAACAAAGTAACTCGAGCTGCTCAAAAAATTTTGAGGGTAGATTTGACAAAAACAAGTCATAAATGAACATTATCAACCATAAAATTCGCGGCAACAGACAAAAAGTTTATTTTGTAAACTAGTGTAATTATTTCATATTTACCTTAATGCATAAAACCTTAAAAAAACGAAATTTTGTTCTGTTTTTTTTTTTGTGCATTTTTTAAATATTCCCATTAGTTATAATTATCGCTAAAGTCATCAATAACCGATTTTAATATCACAAAATCAGTGCAAACAAACACGGGCAAGACAAATTAAGCACCCATCGGCAACTGTAACAGATAGGTACGGGCGGGCGCGAAAATCGCAGCAATTAAACTCGGCGAGGCAACATTAGGAGGTGCCATTAATGCAATCTGCGCACAGCGCGCCTGCGCCCGGCACCGTCCCGGAATTACGTCATAATACAAACTTAGATCACGGCTTCGTTCGTATAATATAATACAGGTGCTCACTGTATTGATCATTTTATTGCCTGCAATCAGAGGTATTAGGCAGTATTTTATTGTTTTCATACATTTTTAATACAAATTTCCTGTTGCACTCAGGAACAGTCGTACCCTCATTTACAACCGTGCGCGAGATCAATAATATATATCCTGGCATTATTCTAATGACTGTCTGTATATAAATCACTTAATATTTATACATAAAAAAATAATTTATTATACATTTGATAAATAAGTTAATATTTTTCTATACTTACAATACAACTCTAAAATCGTTGTCCCTGTACAGTGGAAATTTTTGTCAAAACCGATAATGGGTAGAAAGTGTAGTAAAATACAATAAGACTAGTTTTGAAAGCTATGGTTGTCTGTCTGTTCGAGCATGCTAATCTCCAAAATTATCCAATGAATTTTCATGGAATTTCTCAACTAACTTAAACATGACTTTGAAAAATATATGGACTTTACTTCATCCAAATTAGCTAACTGAAACTTGTTGATTTTTAAAAATAAATTCTACTAATACAAGCACAGCTAGTCTGAACTATGCACTGTTAATAATATAATGCTAATAGTCATTATTATAACACGTTACATCTGGTAGTCCGATCGTCACACTAGTCTTCTAAGAAGTGCTATTACTATAAGGAAACTTAGTGTGATAAGCATAAAACTATTAAAGGCGTAATAT
The DNA here is from genome assembly GCA_005406025.1 of Eumeta japonica. NCBI lineage: Eukaryota > Metazoa > Arthropoda > Insecta > Lepidoptera > Psychidae > Eumeta > Eumeta japonica. Next base: position 2,686 of record BGZK01001881.1, read on the forward strand.
ATATCATAACCAATTAGATATTTATCGGTGTGTCAGCATGAAAGATGGTCTTCCCTAGTCTCATAGTACATCGAAGAAGATATTTTTAACTTTCGACGCAAAAAGAGGGTGTTATAAATAATTTGATGTGTTTATTTCTTTATCTGTGTGTATGTTTGTGGCATCATAGCTCCTAAACAAAGAATTCGATATGGTTTTTTTTTCTTTGTAAGTTGACATAATCGAAATGGTACTTAGTTATGATTCAAGAAAAACTGATAAGCCGTTTTGAAGATTTTCATTCAGCCCTTTTCTAGCTTACGAATGCATGTAATAATCTTGTAATCTAGCGAGATTTTAAATAGTAATAACAAGTATTCAGAATAGTTTTAAAATTTGTACTGCAATTCAACAATCTGAAATAAATCTCATAGATATACTTGAAGAATATTTAAATTTCAAAATGTAAACTACAGTTAATAGATTAAATATGAAATAGATATCAAAAGACAGAACTCAAAGATAGTCGCTAGACCAATAGATCGAACTCTAGCTAGGCTTTCCAATTCAGTATTTATAAGTACTTGTTATAGAAAAATGTTTAGTTACTCAATTTGGTACTAAGAGTCAGTCGGCCAGAAAGGCAAGTAATTCTCGTCGGGTTGGTGAAGTCTTTTCTATCTGCACTGAAAGTAAATGTATAGCGATGCCGATTGTGATCTCGATTTCGATAAAGTTCATTCCAAGATCGATATAGCTCTTTAGCGTGTCTGATTGTTTCATATAATCCCCGTAGCGTTACTATGAAAATGGTCTATAACATTTTCATAACATAATTTAAGGATTCGTTGAATATGTGCTAATTTTGAAGAATTTCGTTTATATGCAAACCACTAAATTTCTTAAATGAATATACCGAAATTGACAGCTTTGCGTGCTTGTAAAATACAACTGAATATATTGATAATAACTAAAAATGATGTAAACATCGTAAAGATAACGAAAGGAGAGAGAATGCTGGAAACAAAGTGAATGTCGTCTTGCTTGCTGTTATGAATAGAAAAAGGGTGTGACGACAATAGCGCTTGGCTATCCATAATGGGGTTCTGATACCTACGCTTATGTACGGTAGCGAAAGTTGGTTATGGCAGAAGAAAAATGAAGTGTTAATGTAGTAGAGTCAATAGTAGATAGTAGAAGAGATACGATCTCTGCGTAATACGGAGTGTCTCTGGGAGCTAGATGCAGGAACAGTGATGTCAGAGAGCGGTGTGTTTGAAGGAACATGTAGGGACTAGAGTAGAAAAAGACGGTAGTTTGGGCATCTGGAAAGGAAAAATTAAAGTAGATAGACAAAATAAATCTATAAAGCGAAAGTGTGTGGGAGAAAGGTCGGTAAGTGTCGCCCTAGAAAGTTTTATGCAGATACAATTGGTACCATATTAAAAAGGACGAAATTCGTACCATATGGGAATCTACAGTCTCTGCCTATCTTCCTGGGAAATAGGCGTGAGCTATTATTATTATGTAATAATTAAAATACATATTCAAAATATCAAAATAAGTAATAAATGTAATAAGCTTATTAAAATATATACATATATATGTATTAGTAATGCAATATATTTAACATAATTTTAAAAATTTAGTTAATTGTTCTAATCGTTATACAATAGAATTAACTTTAATAACGCAGTTACGAAAATGTGGAGTATCTAATGAAGATCATTAAATTCAATTATGGTTTTTAGTGTATGTCTCACATTGACCGTTTTAATGTTAATATTTGTATGAAGGTATTTTGTACATTATTTCAATGAAGTAAATAATAAATTATCGAACGTGCTTTATTCTTATGCTGTTTAATTGACTATCATTCTTCTATTTCATTTCGAATAATTTTTCGAAATCAAATTATTTCATGTGGATTGATTTTTTTTTATATTTTTCATATTTTTAAATAATATGTCATAACTTAATTTTAACAAAATATCGAGCCAGAGCTAAAAACAAGAAAACATTCTCACAGGCCATCGTGTAAGCTGGCTACTTGATAATCACCGCGGCGCCGACAACAGCACGAAAATGGAAGTTGACCAAAATGGAGCCACCTGTATACGAAAGTGCGGTCAAGCGCGAGCGTGGTCGCATACAGTTTGGTCACCGGCGGTGTGTAAACGACAAATATTGTTACTGTCATAAAAAAGAAATGGCTAAGCGCGAAAATACTTACACGATTAGTGTATATACCTTGCCGACTTCTATATGAGGAAGATTTAGCGGATTTCAAAATGGTCATTTATATTGGTTGATATATGTTTTTACAAACAAATGACATATATTACTACTTTTCACCTGCAGCTCCATTCGAGCATACATCGAATAAATTTCACCATCTTTCAGGGATATTTCCATTCACAATGTTCCGACCCCTGTTTTGTTCCCGATTTCAATTACAGTTCCACTGCATGTTCCAGTCCCGGGGCCATTCTCGGTTTTACTTCCATGTCTGTTCTTATCCGTGGTCCCGGTTTCGATTCGAATTCCTATCTCGCTCTCGATTCCGATTCATATTCAGATTTTCATTCCGATCCCTTTGCCAATTTAGATTTCGATATTAATTGCGTTCTAGATTTTTCATTTTGATCCGGTTCTCATTTGCGTGCTAAGTCCGTTCTTAAGCCAGATCGTATATTATATTAATTACTTGTCTCGTGTATCCACTATTATTGTCTCACATTTATATCTCATCTTATTTTATTGTTACATACTATTCTTATTTTCTGTAGAGTACGTTACATCCGTTGTACTTCTCTGCATCCGATATAATTCTTAATACACTTCTGTAATATCCTTATTATTATAGGAACTTATTTTCTATCTATATAAAACATAAAAAAATCCTCACTGACTATTTATCCATGAAACATCCAACACTAAACTTAAGCCTTCTTCTTGATTTCCACTACGATAGGTTCCGAGTTACTTATAACCAATGGTAATTCGCAAACCTCGTCAAGTCGTCTGATCGCTAAGACGTCCGACAGTAGGATAACTGGTGAGTGGTCACCACCTAAGAAATATTACTCATCAACACCTATAAATTCTACGATCGATGTGGCGCTAATTTTATGAGCTACATCGTTTACTCCGGTTGTTGGTTTGTCTCTATAAGTTTTTTGGCTTGGAGTATATGTCCCAAGAAACTTTGAATGTAACTCTTTTCATTGCGTAGTGAGTTGCTTTGAATTTGTTAACACGATCAATGTAGGACATCATGTCTGGCGTCCCGTATGTTGTTACTAACAACACGCACTGCTAAAAGGTTTTCAATTATAGACACTGAGATACGTTGGGCTCAAAAACGTTGCATTATTTCCTGAACGTTACTAACTAATAGCAAAGTTGAATTTTTATCTCCCTGTAAAAGTTGAACCTGCTCAATCGAGCAGTCGGATATGCAATTTTGTATGTCAAAATTGCATATCCGACTAAGGACTTACTTCGATTTAAGACTTTGTATTTTAATACTAGAAACTGCGTTTATGGAATTCAAGAAAATGTGCTACGTAAGAAATTCTGTTAAGCATTTTTTATGTGGTAAATCATTACGTGTATGGATCTTAAATCTAATCATGTAGAAGGTTTTTTTAACAAGGTCTTTCCATTTAGATGACGATAGATACCAAAAAGTCGTCTTAGAACGACCTTTTTAGCCTGGAATTTTCATTCCATGGTCATGTTTTGAATATTTGATCCAGTATTGAACAGTTGAAATACAAATAGATCTACCTGAAAAATTCCATTCTCTTGACCAACGTGACGATTAAAGCACACCCTTCAAGGGAAGCCTATATTTTGTAAGGTCATGACGACGATTCCAGTGATTTAAAAAAGAATACACACCGCCTCCCATTGCGGAAGTTAAGTAAGACCGATAAATAGTTTAAACAGCCGTGAAATGATGGTCGTGGCTTTTTTAGCGAAACGAGAAATACTAATCGCTGTTTGCACCTTTTAATTACAATTAGTCACAGATTGGGAAAACATTTTGTCGGCGATATAAGAACGAAAGTTTGTTATTATTGTATCGGTAATTAATGTTTGATTAATTTAACAAAAAAAGAGAGGACGGCGGGGTTCAATTTAGACTTGTGCATTAATTTAGTGAAATAAATAATTATATTGATAGTTGTTAAATATTAGTAAGAAATATTAAAAAAAAATTCACATACGTAACTACCATATTAGTTACTGATCCCGTCTCATTGGCTCATGAGAGCCTAAAAAAATTGAGAAAATAATCAAAAATCAAAGCTCGTTTAAGGTTCAGGTTTAAACCGCCAATGAGAGGTTTCTAGAAACCCTTAAATGGAATACATAATAAGCTTACGGCAATTTTCTAGAAAGGTAGGAAAGGTCACACATTAGTGTGACTTTTAGTGCTTTTGTTCTTAATGGAAACCCATCGATCGTTTAATGAGAACTCATTGGTTTTAGTGTAGTTGTTATTTAGCTCTTATTTAGTTTGACAGCAAAATGACGTATAAGAAACGCCAATGAAAGATGTAAAGACGTAAGGTAAAGAAGGGCTCAACAAATGGAACCTTACGTCATAGAGATTGCCTTTGTAGATTCTTTTTGCCCTTCTAGTTCCATTCATCCTTTCCAGGCGGCCCAATAGCTTTCAATACATATTACAGTAAGCCGCTACATCTTTATTTATTGTCTGAGGCGTTAATTAGCAGAAATTTATAGCTAGACGGTTGCCTGCAACATTTATTATAAATATGCAGAAAGCAACCCATCGCTAATTCTCGAACCTTCTTGATATCTCGAATATTGATTCGAGAGGACGGACAGATATCAAAAACCTATATTTATTGCATTTATCTTAATCCAATAAATAATTATAATGTAATTTCGACGTACATATTCCCAAGAAAAGCTAGATTGCAACATCTACCAACGTATCGGGAGTACTAAAAGTATAAATAGATGTGCTTCCAACCATATTTCATGACGTACGTCCATGCAATTCTGGAAGAAGAATTGAGATAATTAAAGTACTAACACTTTCTTAGCTATTCAACATCTGTCTATCTTCTTGGGTGATTATTCGACTCTTTAGCTAGAGATTAATAGTGCAAGAACAGATTCGTGGGTCAGTGGTGAGTTGCATGCTGCATGTCAATACATTTTGCAGACGAACTTCATACTATATTTTATTATAAAACCACACCGTTTTATTTCACCATCATTTGCATATTATCTAAACTCAAGGAACAGATTTGAGGAATGCTTTAAAAACATTGTCGTAAGTTCGAGTTTAATTAAAGTCTTGGTTCTTCGTTATGGATAGATCTGTATGCGACTTGAAGATGGTCAAATACAGAATAAACACAAGAGGCCCAATTCGCCATAGATACCCAAATATATAGATAAACCATTCAGATCAAAAATATTTATCTAAAAAAATAGTGAAAGTGATACAAAAATATATGCAAATCTAAACACTAAAATTTTCAAACAATTTCCGTGCAAAACATCTCATTTTATAGATTGAGTGTCTAGCGAGCTAAATTGCGAGCTAAACTGTGAGCTAAACTGCGAGCTAAAATGCGAGCTAAACTGCGAGCTAAAATGCGAGCTAAACTGCGAGCTAAACTGCGAGCTAAAATGCGAGCTAAACTGCGAGCTAAAATGCGAGTTAAACTGCGAGCTAAACTGCTTGCATTTATTCTCTGGACCGTCATCAAACCACGACTCAATGAGTACCACCGTTGGCGTCAATTTTTGGGAAATTCGGTGATCACACTCATTTACACAGTGTAGAATATATTAAGTCCATCACACAATCCCACCACGTGAGCGAAATCAATTCCATCGATCGCCGCCGAGTTCCATTGTGTGAGACTGTGAGAGATCCCCGGTACATTTTCAAGGACACTCCGAACGTACTGCGCAGGATCGCATCTCCACTCCACTATGCGATTCGTACGAAATGAAGTAGAAGAAGATTTATTTCTTTTTTTTTTCTGTTTGCCCGATCTCATACGGCGTACATATATTCGTCACTTGTCAGATAGACTGACTGATGTTATGCGATTTTTGTAAATCATCATATTTTTTAAACTTGAACGTTGAAAATGATTTTATAAATGATAAATAGACGGTCATGTTTTTTAGAAAGTTTTTACGAATTTCGTGAAAATGTCAATCCAGAATGGACCATCGTTAGTATACAATAAAATTTTAGTAACAAGAGGCATGAGGTTTAATCTAGTTTTTGGGAATATAAAATGATGCTACATACTATAAAGCTCTTTTATACATTGATATGCCCATTGATATGACATACATTTTAGTTATGTGTTTCCTAAAGTTAAAACTGAACAAAAACTATATTCAATTTCGTTATATGTCTTGATTGTGTAATCAAATTATAGTATCATAATGCATGTTGATTTTAAAAAGAGTTTTGAATCCTTTTACATTACTCTAAAGACCAAATTTGAAATATATATAATTTTTTTTAAATATATAAAATGACACTATTGAATATAGCTCCAAAGGTTTATTATAAATGGTTGTAGAACGCCTCTAAATTTCATTTTAGAAAATGAATTAATGAAAAGATGGATGGTTACGTGCTTTAAGCATTTTAAATTGTATAAATATCATTTTTTTTATATTAAAAATACTTTCTCAAATAAGAAAAATAATATGGTTATTCAAAATCAACGGCTAGTCACATATTCAGGTTCTTGTATTGACTATAGAAATAAGGATCCCGCTTAGCGCTCATTATAAAAAACTAACTTTCACCAGCGACTCTGCTCGCGTGGATATAAAATGAATATCTTCACATTTTGTATAGACCGATTACGCTGACTACCATATTTCTGAATTCGCCTCCTTTCTCTGTTGTGATTCCTGTCTAATCTATCCAATCTAATCCTAGAGCGGTGTTGATTTTGATTCTTCCTTGGCCATCTCTGTAACCAATAACCGATCGTTGTAAAAAACAAAAGAACTCGTTCTGTGTTCAAGAGAGCGTAGCCGCAGACGAAAGCTAGTATCTTCATAAGTTGTAATTTAAATGCTGTTATAATGTATAAGCTATATTATTGTAAAATTCCATTAAAATGCATCTAGTAGTTTTTGCATAATAAAGTAACAAACATACATCTAACCTCTCACTTTCGTTGTTATTATATTACTAGTAGGATGATACCGAATTTTGTTCAATATTTAGAAGAGCTCTATTGTCGAGATGGAGATATTAACGTGACACAATACACAAAAATAAGTGCAGATATGGACTCCTTGTGGCTCAAAACTGAGTGCGTGCTCAGTGTCGATAAATGCACTTAACGTATTAACAATACGGTTCAGTTTCCCTAAGCACCGCTAGTAATGATAAGAGTAGTTTTGCTCAATTTATTTTATTGTAAGAAATACAAACTATATTTTAGGAAAGTAGTTAATATATCTTGCATAAAGTTACCAAAATTTTCGGGGAAGTTTCATTGTAATTGTTCAATAGAAAGGATGCTATTTATTCACACAAAAAGTTGCTTTAATTATCGATTCATGTAATGCATCGAGTGTTTACTTTAATTTGAAACCAAATTTCCAAAAAAAATTAGAATTCAACCATCTTAAATAGCCACCGTAACATTCTGAGGTATTGCACCACCTTAAGTGGAGCGGTAGTTTCGTGTTTTCACCGTGCGCGTCGCCGGCGTCGCTCAGAAACCTGTCGGCCGCTGTTTGTGTCCGATTATACGGATGCCTTTTACATCCGTTCCCAAGATTGGTTTCGACGAGGAAGGAAAAAAAAAAACAACCAACCTTAAGTATACCTTACAGAAATTAATAACTGTTTGGTTACGGGCCGCTGTGCGTGCGTAACTCACCCTTTTCGGAGGTCCGCAGTCCAGCGATGGAAACCGTATAACGATATTGATTTATTGTTTTAAATTAATTAATGATTTTGTTAAGAAAAGAGGTGCGAAAGTAAATGTTAACAATACTAAGGTGATGGTGCTTGCAAGAGGCGAAAGCAATAATGCTTATATGTATGGAAGGTCAGAGAGGCGAACAAGTAAAAGAGTTTGTATACTTGGGTGGTCTGTTTACACGTATAAATGATGGTAAACATGATAGAGATATCGAAAGGAGAGTGAATGCGAGAAATAAAGTGAATGGGGCCTTGCTTTTTATCGTGAATAGTAAACGTGTGTCACGACAAGCGCGTCAGACTGTCCATAATGGGGTCCTGATCTTTACTGTTATGTACGTTAATGAAGTTGGGTATGGCGCAAAAATAAGGAAAGTAGAATCGATGCAGTAGACATGCGGTATCTGTTTAGTATGGTTGGAGTGTTTTCCAAAGGTTAAGAGGGATGTCAGAGAACAGTGTAGCTTGAAAGAAGGTGTAGTGACCGGAGAAGAGAAAGGTACGTTGCGGTGGTTTGGACATTTAGAAAGGATAAATGAAAGTAGATCTACAAAACTAATCTATAAAGCGAACTAGTGTAATAGAAGTTAATATAATAGAGGAATTGGTAAGGGTCGTCTTAAGGACTTTTGTGCAGACCAAATGGATGGATTTTAAAAAAGAGCCAAATTTTGAGCACCCGAAACCGAGGAGCTTGCATAAAATGATTGATGGATGTCATTGAAGCAAGAGAGATATACACAAGTTGTTCCATATGGAAATCTGCTGTCTCTGTCTACCCTTCGGGGAAATAGGTGTAAATTTATAATTAAATAAATAGACTTTGGAAATGACGTCACCGTCGCCGTTAATGTACGCTGCGCGTTTTCTATTCGTCTGTAATTCGCCCATGTACGCAACAAAAATTTGTCCATGAGCGTCGGTGACTATTCACTCTGATGGTTTAATGGATGGATGGCTTTTGTTTGTTTGCCTCTCGAATATGCTATAAAAAATAATAATTGTATTTTGTATACAATATTATTTTTATTGAATGTTCCCCGTGAACCTGACAGCTTTTAATTCATAAATTTCTCATGAATTTGAAACAAAAAAAAAATACGCCACCTATATTACACTATATCATGTAACGAGCACGTCATAAGCCATCGGAATTATAATACAAATTGTCTGTCTTTGTTGTTGTAAATCATCACGAAGTTATGTAAAAATGATAAAGCTCATCATTTTTAAAGAAACATCTCCAACATGTACGTACTGGAAGAGGTTTAGAATATGATTTCTGACAATGCAATATGCTTGCACATTAATTTGATGCACAAATAATTATGTGAAAAAAATAAAGCCAAACCACAGCTCGGATATAATCAGAGGCAAAAAGAAATGTCTATGTTTAAGAAGGTTTAGGGGTTGTAAAAACAATGACGAAAAAAACGTATTGCTCATTTATGATGGTTTTATGTGTTGTAATACCTAACGGTGCAAAAGTACAATACTGTTACAATTAACACTATCAATGTGGAATTAGCGAGCGGGGTGCGGAACCTTCTTGTATTTATTCTCAACACCAGCTTAGCCACATCTTTTCCTTTGAATTCAGATGCATAGAAAGAACTGTATAAATATATGTAGTATCATAGAAAGCGTTGATGATATAAGTGTGTAAAATGTCTCACAATTTCTTTGTTTTAAAAGCAATTTAAATTTATTATTGTCCTTCCATACAATCTAGTTTTACAGAATATTCTATAATAATTAATAATTTTATAATTATTCTCCACGAAGACATCTCCAGTATTTCGATTTTTCTAAAGCGTAAAAAAAATAAAGCGACATCAAACGAGCTGGGCTGACTCGAATTCCGATTTGGCACTGAAAATACCTACCGAATTTGCCGAGAAATATTCCGGTCGGGAAGAAGAGAAAAAATTCATGTTTAACACTTGCGACGTCGCACGCGCCGGCGCGAACTTGTTATTTTATTTAAAACGGCATTCCCTAAAAGCTCAGACCGTTGAATCATTTCGGAGGGGTGGGGCGAAGGGGATGGTTAAAAATACACGGCGATTGTCTCAGACGGGACTCGCCCAGTGCGAGCTTTTATTCGACCGGGCGGTGATCTCGCGCCGGACCGATGGAGCTTTTGGTGTGTTTCGGTAGATTATTGTTGAGTCAGGCAGAATAGTGGAGATTATCATATCGTGCCTTATGATCTGCGAGCTATCAGGTGCGTATCGTTAGGGATGTGCTTTTGAAATGGATAACCTGTTTTATGTTGATCTTGTGCTCGTGAGTCGAGGAAATGAGAATAAGCTGCATCGTTTATTTACGAAAGGAAAGACAGTATTAATTTATTTATTTTATTATATGACTAATGTAAAATCTACAAAAGTGTGTTCTAGTCGTTTTAGAATATTATTACTTTTGAAAAGAAAAAAAAATATAATGAATGTTTTATGATTGCTTGTTTCATTAGATCGATTGATAATTTACCGCTCAATCATACTTGAAGTCAAATATAATAAAGTACCTTTTATTCTACACAAGTACCTCATATTCTAATTAACTTGAAAGCTACATTACCTTTCCATGCATGAATGAAAGTTCAACTTCTATAAATAAACTTAAAGTAATGTCTGATTGTTATTTGAGTCACTTATGTAAACCATCATAGTCACGAACGTATTGACTTGGTTTGGAAATGACGAAAGTGATGATGGTAACGTTACCCCTTCTGTATATTATATAGATAACTACGAAACCCTACATTATGCGTGGCTCGACTAGCGCTTGGCTGGTTTCTTTGTCTTTATTATGTCGACGATATCTTTAAAAATTGTGATTTAGGCTTAACAATTTTAGAAAAATTAATTCCCTGTGCCCTACATGTAATTCTACCTAAATGTTATCCAAATATGAATTGCTAAGTCAACTTTGGTAAAGACTTTTAGCTTACTTCAAGTTAAATCGTTTAGTTATTAGGAGTTATATATATATATACAAAACATATACTATGATTTTACAATCGATCAAACACATATATGTAGTACCTAATCAACCGAAATTTTCGTTAGCGTTTTTCAAATTTATCGTAGAAATATGATCATTTCCCGAGGGAGAGCTACTTGTTCTTACTTGTTCATTTCTATCAATAAATACTTAGATAAATTAAATACATATTAGATAATATGCAAATATACCTGATGCTTGATTTAACGTCAATAATATTACATAGTGTCTTTTCTTGTTGAAAACCAATATCACAACAATAATGAAATTGCCTTAAAATCTTATAAGATGGTACTATAAAGCAATGTGTGAAGAAATCACGATTATCCAGGGAAGATACCTACTCGTACCTATTATACCTAAACTTTAAAGGCAAAACATGCATACATATACATATATTTTAAATTATTTTATAACTGTACGTTAACTGATACAATAATAAGAATAACGTCATGTCTAAAATAGGCAACTCGCATCATCGGGATAAGCATATGTGGTGTCAAGTACAGTCGTCTTCCTATTAAAGTGATCGAGAAGGACGATATCGCACTAAATAGATCAGTCCATAAATTAATGCTCTTGATTATAACGTTTGAATTTTCGTACAAGGTTTATAGTTGTTTTTTTATTTATGAAATCATTATTACAATGGAATTGAATACACGAGTACATTCTGCTCAAAAAAAAAAAATAGCAAAATATATTTAAGTTTGTTCAATAATTTGTATCTCAAAAACAACTCATACAAATACTGTACCTTTTTTGACAAAATTTACGTAAGATGGAAAGGGATTATGCTTCATCATGTAATTATGTACAAGCCTATTGATTCACTGAAAAATAAAAAGGTTGTTTTCTTTTTCATTTACATATCCATAATTTTCATAGTATCAAAGGATATTTTGAATAATTTGTCAATTTATTATCACTCTCTTACTTAATAATTATCTGACCTAGCTTCCTTGTGGGCATGTAATTGTAAGAACACTTCAGTACACAAGTCTCGTTTGTATTTGACTGTTTTTTTAACATATTATTTCTCAAAAAATAAGTAAAGTCAAGAGTGGTCATAAATTTTTCGTTCCCCTAATAATTATTATCACGCCTCTTTTTGTCCTTACAATTTTTTTTGTTTCACTACACTCGCACTTGCTTTTTACCACTTTTATTTAGTCGAAGACGTTTTTCCAACTATCGTAAAAAAATATTATATTTATGTATATATAGAGAACAAATATAATGGAAGGTAGGAATAAAAAAAATATGTTTGTGATTGTACTTACATAACTTTTTGTTTTGCACATCTGTCCAACTTTTGTAATATGCGTTAGTCAAAAACCTTTTTTTTTTATCAAATCAAGTACCGAAACACATTTGAGCTCAAGTTTTTTTCGACAGTTCGTAGAGGAAAAAACTCAAGTGGTGTAAAAAATATCATCCAAAAATCTTCGAATAGATTTACAGAAAGTGTGAAAGCATTTTTGTTAAGGGAATGAAGATATATACATTTCTATATATCCATATAGGTATTTTCGTTCCTTTTTTTTTAAAGTTTTTTTTGTGTTTTTATTATTTTTTTAAGATTTAATATTAATATGTGATTTGTGTGTACGAAAGAATAGTGTAGCGAACGAACTGCTAGCTCGTTAATTGGTTTAAATGCATTGGTTTATAAGTTTAAAAACTCAGTTATCAATTAAACATTAGCTTTTAAGTTAAATATCGCAATACTTTTGAGTTTCGCCGCAGTCTAGTAATTAAAGTAAACCGTTTGCTTTTCGCTACAGAAAGTATGTTAAACAAACGGTCTGGCATGTTGTTTTGCGTTGGTGGCAACAGTCATCAACAATCCAAAAATTGTTGGGACCGTTTTAGACAAAACGGCATGGACGGCTTAAGATCCCCTATATGAAATAAAGCTTGGGAAGGTATACACTCCCAATGGAGTATCAAAAACTTTACATAATACCATTATCAATTTGAATCTGAGAGCTTTTTAATTATTTAATTTCGACAATTGCATAGTCTACAAAAGTTCACTGCTGACTTTCAGTAATATTTTTAATTAGAAACGGCCCCGATCGATACGCTGGGTTGACGAATTTACGATTGCAGCATCGAAGCTCTCGCACACATAGTCTCAAGCTTTTATATATGTCACATATACATTTTATATAAGCTTTTATTTATTACATATGGTCTGTTTTTTTTTCTTAAGCTTTAGCTTTGCGTTAGCAATTTTAATCGTCCGATTACTATTAATTTCCTTTCCAAAATAAGTTATAAATAACCTTGTAAAATAAAACTTTAATATATTTTGAAGCTTTGACATTTTAAATGGGACATAATTTTCGCATGCATTTTCATATTCTCTGTTCATTGGCATTGTCTCATAAAAATATTTCTTTCCATATGAAGTTAAATCCTTTTTATGTGTGCTTATAAAATTTCAAATTTGTTATTAATTCCTATGCTAATCGGAAATTTGACGTCTTATTTAATGACGTTTAAAAATTTTAGATCGCTCTCGTGGGAAGCTGCTTCTAAATATTCTTAGAAGCGAACGCCGTCTGGCGCATTGAAATATAAATAATTATCATTTTTATGGGCTCATTACGGTTTTTAATATCTCGAGCGCTTATGACACATGGTTTGAGCCCATATCTTATTAATTGATTTCCGGCGAGTTTTGATACAATTTTTATTTTTCGTTAAGTATATTTTTTTTCGGGACGCAAGGTTTTGATTTGACTAGTATTGATATGTAGTTCAAACTATTAGAAATGCTTGTGAATCATTAACATTGTATAAATATGCTGTCATGAAGTAGCGCTTGTCGTCTGGTTTTAAACTGGTTGTATGCATCTGTGATCAACCGAGATCGATTTCGTATTTTCGAAATCCCATCTCAGACACATTAGCCCCCATATTTTTTTTTTTCAAAATTATGCGCTAGCACATCAAACCCACTATGGCCTGCCGCTGAGTTGGTTATATTAAAAATATTATACGTTTAATGTTTATTACCAATAAAAAAAAAATAGGGGATAGCGCAATACGATTGTCAAATTATATTTTTTATAGTGGCAGTTTTAGTCAAAACACACTCACGTCGCTTCTATATTCATGACAGGGGGCGTGTATTAAATATATTAAGTTTTTTTTTTAATTCAGACCCCCGTCTCTTAACAAGATTCGTTGAAACTCGGATGAACTTGTGAGATTTCTCCAATAATCTTTAAATAATTACATTTGTTCAACTTGTTCATATTTATCACCGAATATGTTCGGTACAGTTGCGCAAGATATTATAATAGTTATGTGCTCCGTATAACAGATAAAGTGAGATTTTCCATTGTATCCCCCCCACCATCTAAACGAGGTTTGGCCAGATTTCCCCAGACCCCTTCTATTTTCATTTTGAGCTGGTGTAATTTATTGTCGACCCCATATTGCGCCGTGAGCCACTTTATTGCTTGACGAAATTATCAGAACTGGAGAAATGAGCCGCTCAACAAGTTTCACTTGACTAAAGCGAGCTGAAGAAGCGAGCCGTTCGCGCAATTTACAAGCTCGGACCTCGTGCATCTCCTAGAAATAAGTTTAAGGAAATTGGAATCTCAACTGTGGCATCTCAATTCATTTACGAAGATTTATTACATGTAAAAGAAAATTTTGAAATGTCTAATAGAAATAGTGGTCGATATGAACTCAATATCAGAAATAAAAATAAACTGATTTCACATGTCAGTCGACTAAGGTCATAAATTCATTTAGAGATTGTCTGTGTGCGCATATTCAGTAAGGTCCCTGTAGACATACAAGATTTACCCCTACATAAATTTAAGAGTGTTATTAAACAATCACTCAGTAAAAAAGGGTATTATACAATTTCTGAATATTTAGAAGACAAATATCCATGGGCATAAGCGGCTCGACTTGTTACCGGGCTGTTTCTTTCTTAATGGTTTCATATTTGTTTTGGCTACGTGTGTGCAAATTAGAAAAGAGCTACCCTTAAGTTTCTTGCTAGTTTTTGAGAGAAAACTGCCTTCCGAACGAGCGGTAAAGTGTAAATTCGCAAAAAATTATGACGTATTTCAAGTGTTATTTTGTAACCTATGAAATAAAGATAATTAGAATTTGATAAAATAATTGAATATTTATGTTTTTGACTTGTCGATACTAATTTATTCCTCATATATTAAGATCTGCTTGTCCATACATCAGGTAGACTATTTTCAGTCTAATTACTACTATCTGAAAATGTGAAAATATTACACATATGACTCTAGTATTTACATATATTTTAAATAAGTGACAATGTATTAGAAATACAATCACCAGCCATAGTGGTTCCGAACGCCTTCGTTGTAATGTTGGTTGTATCTATTTTCTTTAAGTTGGTATTACACACATGTGTTTTGCTTTCGTGCCTGTTTCCTTTTTGACATGGCGTATGATTATAGGCAGCGTCTAAAATTAAAATCTTCAATTTCGTTGTAGTCCCAGCGCCTGGATACTCAAATTAATTATTAGTCTAAATACAATTGTAGTACCAGGTTATTGCTTCACGGATTTAAGTTAATTTAATCTATTGGAA
The DNA here is from genome assembly GCA_005406025.1 of Eumeta japonica. Classification (NCBI taxonomy): domain Eukaryota; kingdom Metazoa; phylum Arthropoda; class Insecta; order Lepidoptera; family Psychidae; genus Eumeta; species Eumeta japonica. The sequence goes on from BGZK01001881.1 coordinate 18,243, forward strand.
CTTCGTGTATAGACATTATTGATTTACCAGTATTATTAATTCCCTCAATGCTAACAGTTAACAAACTGCTGCTAACCTTTCAAAGATAATCGCGTTTATAGTTTTCAGGCAATCGAATAGAAGTCTTAAAGGCCGCTAGTTTTATTTCGCTGGAAAAACCCTGAATCTAATTATTAATTTAAATTACTTTACCAGCTAAATGCCAGCCAGGTTAATTCACGAAGCGAGTTAGAAAAGCTTTCCTCGTTACCATCAATTCAAAAGCCTTCTACAATAAAACTTAGAAAGTTCACTTCGATGGGGGTCCCGCCTTCCATTCTATATTTAGGCACTCCATCGGCTCAATAGTAAATTGTAATTAATACTTCGTATTTCCAACGATGTTAAGTTTGAAGAGCTTTTAATTTATCCTTGATTTGTTCTACCCGTTTGCGTTATACCTTGTTCAATTTAAGACCCTTTTTTTTATCAATATCCTCTAGTTATTTTCGAGTTTGATGGTTAAGATTCCATTTTCATATACAGCTCGCGTAATCCAAATCGATTGTTAAAAAAAACATGAATTTATGTTGTCCTTCGCGCATCTTATACTGAATGCGTCTTCCTTTTCGCGGGTTTCAGTCCGAAAAACCGTTAAAAGGTAGAGACAAATCTATACTAGTATATAAATCTACAGAGGGTTTTTTTGGTTGTTCCGTTATAACTATAGACCTGTACATCCGATCAGAATGAAATTTTGTATACATGTAAATAATACATTGATTTTGTCGATAGGCTAATATATATATATATATATATATATATATATATATATATATATATAAACCCTTTGTTTGTTTGTCTGTTCGCATACATCTTTGAAATTACTGAACGATTTTAATACGATTTTCGCGGATGAATAAAGCTTGGCTTGGAATAGAATATAGGCTTTAAGTCAAGAACAGCATCAGAACCAGAATTGAAACGAGAACCAGATCGGAGTTGACAGCAATAGCTTTCCATACGGATGGCGAATGAAGACATTCTATGTTCACGTATGCGAAGCTGCAGGCGAAAAGCTAGTTATATTATAAAAGTGGGTTTTGATTTTTCAATTTAAAAGTGGATAGCGGAAAAAGCTCTTAGTCTCTTTTTATATACCAGGAATATAATTGTATTATAATTTAAGTTGCACAAATTGTTTCCAAATCAAAATTCAAATCTAAATTGTTAGATATCTTAAGATTGTTATCTTAAAGTTTCAGAAATATTAGACGTCAATAATCTGTTACAGAAAATTGTTTGTAACTAAAGAGCAAATTTTGAATTAAAAATAAACAAACAGTCAAAAACTTAAAGTTTACGCGTGCTTCACTGAGATTTAAAATTATATTTATCAGTGTCATACTATGGGACAATAATTATGTATAATAAAATTTTAATCTAGGTATGTAGTGGTATTTTTATGCGCTACTTCCATATTTGTTTTAAGCTTTTCATTATTATTTATTATTATATAATTATTATTACTATTTAAAATTACGTATAATCTCTACCAGAGATTAGAACTTTATGTTGCTCACTTACTCACTCAAAAATATGGATTGTTCACTTATCCAGATATTAGGCCTTGACTAAATTAAATAAATGATCGATCTATTGATTTTATCACACAACACGTTTTCAAACTTTGGCTAGGCCACGACCGTGATGTAATCGGCTAGTAAATATATTTTCAAAAATCAGAAGCAATTTTCAACATTTTTTCACAAGCACTGTAAGTTTTCAGCAGACGTTATATAGCTTATATCGCACTTAACCGTAGAAAGTCCTGCGTCTCAGACTGTCAAAGCGTTCGACAGTTGGATGTCGAACCGCTTCGGCTAATCTTACTCAGATATATATATATATATATATGGCCATCGAAATAACCTCGGAATTCTTTATTGTTTCAGATTTCCCCGCCGGTGCATCGAACTGCAGTCGGGACGAAAATAACCACCCCTCGACGTGTTGCACTCAAAATAACATGGCGCTTAAATTCAATGGCACCGGAATAGACGCTCTGTCGGGGGGTAGTTGAGCTTCCGGCTGGAAAAATGTGATTTCTCCTCTCTCTCTCTCGCCCTTCCATATATCTCCTCGGAAATAGATCACCATCCCGACCGGATGTTGCGCCAGAGGAGACGTCTGTGAGACGGAACTCGCCCTACCGACATGACTAACTACAAGAGCAGGTTCAGAGTGACGAGCAGGGGTGTCAAACCTTTGTTCCTGTTGCTGCGGACTCGGTTTCGTTGTACCACGTTTAGTATAGTGCTGTTAGCTGTGTTAAGTTGTTGTGGCGGCTACCAGGAGCAGAAGTTCGCCATGGAGCCGCAGGATCAGGTGAGTCCTAATTTTTAAGATTAAGCTAACATGACGGACATCGTTTAGGATGTGTTGAAAAAAAAAAGAGTGATACACTACAGAATAAATGTGCTTAAAGCAATAAGTCAGGACATTAAAATGTATAAAATAATAACTCCGAGTTGGAGTGTATGACATAGACGATAATATTTATATGTTTAAGAAAAAGATTTATTTATTATTTTACAATTTTTCAGGTCATATTTTCATAAATAACGGTTCAAGTTCATATAATAAAAAAAAATGTAAATACAACGATTTTGATAAAAAGAAGAGTATTCAGTTCTAGGAACGATATCAAAAATTAGGAGTAATAATATTTATGGACTTGAATTGTTACAAATTCAATTGAAAACTTTTCAAAAATCCGCAGACAGCCGTAGTAGGATCTCGTGTGACGTTGCCCTGTCGCGTAGAGAACAAGGCTGGTCAACTGCAGTGGACCAAAGATGACTTCGGTCTAGGTCTTCACAGGGATCTCAGCGGTTACGAGAGATACAGGATGATAGGAAGCGATGAAGAAGGTGAGATGTTTTTTTTTATTTATTTTTTAATAAATGTATATAAGCACAAGTATGAATGCGCGTGTACCCCTTAACAATCCTACGAAAAAAAATACAATATATACCTATGTCCGCAAGTGAGAAGAAAATTCTGTTTTTATTGACGCCTTTATTGACGAATAAATTTTGCAGGAAAAGAAAAGATTAACGGAAAATATTAAATATAACGAATATAAGTTTAAAATAAATAATACCAAATCAAATTAAATAGTATTTATTTTATATAGTTAAAACAAATTTATCTGATGTACGTTTTTATATGTGCCGTTAATAAATATAATTTTCTTCACAATAAACAATACCATTTCTAAGTTTTAAAAAGAAATATCTAAAAAGACTTAGGGATAAGTTCAAAAGTTTATATTATGTATAATAAATGACAATTCTTGTTGTTGTATAGTTATTTATATTAGTAATATGTTTTTAAGAAAACGTGGCTAGACCTTCCGTAACAGTGAGAAAATCAAAATTAATATACACCAGTTACCTAAGCACTAACATAATTATGTATATGAAACCGCGAAGTAAATAAGCTCTCATTCGAAATTAATTTCTGTGAATTTATCATTCGAAACTAACTTCATGATGTCTGACGTCGGCGCGCGCAACTTTCGTAATTGGGAAATCTTTCTTCTGGCAGAACTTTCAATAAATTAATATTAACAAATGTCCATCTAGGTCTAAGAAAAGTAATCCATTTAAGTAAAAAAAATCAAAGTTGGAATTTGTGATAACTCCGTGATGAAAAAGTTATTTAAGTTTAAATAAAGTTTCACAATTAAAGCACAATCATCTTTATCTATGCTGTTGTTATTACATATTAACCCCTGTACTAGTTGTACAGATATAGATTATTCAGATTTAAGACATACTTGTCTAAGCGCGTCGGTAGTAGAACTGTAGGAGATATCCGCGAAGCACTATAAAAGTCTTAGATTGTGAAAGAAAAGAGACTAGGCTAAATTTGACTTGCTTCGATAGACGGTTAACGCTTCCACAGAACAGTTCAGAAGCAATGTAATAATTGTTTTATTACTAACTAGTGCCTCGCCCCGGCCTCACACGGGTAGTCGTAATTATCTACAATCATATGACTTCTGGTGGATGGACAGAACCGGAAATAAGACGATGTTTTAGCAGATATTTATAGGTACAGTGCCTTGCTAAGCCCCAAAAAAATGTATTACTTTTTAGGGAAAATATGATATCAAAATTACCATTTGTTGTAGTATAGTCCATGCGGCGGTCAACTTGCCTGCAGTACGTAAATGGGCTCTCTCAACCAGTGCAATAAACTACACTCTCGCAGGATACAGATATGAAGCAATAGTTTCCATTGTTTTATACCTACAGTGAGTGAGAGTTCCGGTGGCTCACCGCCCGCTATTCACTCACAACTTTACTTCGTTAACCCCTCCCCTCCTCATCATCCTGCTTCTTTTTCCATCGGATATCGTATAGCGATACTATATTCCTACCCAAGAGGCTGGCAACGCACTTGTGACTCCTCCAAAGTTGCCAGTGTCCACGGGCAGCGGTGATCACCTATATACTCTGGTGGCTCGCTAGCTCATTTGCTATAAAAAAAGTCTGTTAACCCAATCGCTACCAACTTCACATTATTACTCTCTGCCTAATCTGAAGATTTCGTGGAAAAATCATCAAAATCAATCAAACAGTTTTGGAGTACACACACATTGGTTTTCATATATATAGATTAATTTAATGAAGTGTTTTAAACGTAATACAAATTCAGTTATTGTATTGTTTTTACAGTAAAGAAATGAATTTAACTTGAAGAGTTAAAAAGTAATAATATAATTTATCAGAACCGGCTACGGAAAGATACACCTTATTATTTCCTCTAGATATGAACAATCAACGAAGTTCTATCGGGCTCTCTAATCATCCCACTACTGAAGCATATTTTCCCTCAATTTTTCGTTTCAGTTTGAGGGACTCGAATTTCAATCCCGAAAATGATGCGATGCCGGTTGGGGGTTGAATAACCAATAATAATCAATGGAATGTGACAAATTAAAAAAAAAAAAACATAAGTCGTCCTAAAATATAGTTGAAATTTTATCGAACGTTAGGGTTATACACATATGTAGGATATTGTTTTGTTCCCACTTGTTTTTGCCCGCTGATTCGCCCGCTTAGTTAGGGAATCAAGCGTGAAAGTGTATTCTCCATCAATACACTTTCACGCTTGATTTTTCGTTTTTCAGTTTCTCAATTAATATATATCTCACCCCTCCTCTTCTATTTATAATTCCTTATATCTCTTACCCGTTCTCTCTTCTTGTTAGCAAAAAAAGCAAATAAGCAATGCCGACACAAGAAAATACACACACATTACATTGTAATTTATTTGGCATTATATATAGTTTGTATTTTACAAGGAACATAATCGTAGATCGGAATATTAGCTCTGTACTTCACAGAAAATGTTAAGGTATTTAATAATTTAACGAGCAGGCCCCGGTCGTTGGCTAGTTCTATCCGCCTTGGAAAAGCTTCGAGAGGCTAAGGTCCATCTGTAATAAAATGGTTGTGATGAGATACGGCTCAGCCATGTGGTTATCAACAACCAATACTAATGCTATATGGTTTAAAACTGATATTAATTTAATAATAATGTTTCATCGTTACCTGTTTAGTTGAAACTTCATGATATGTTCTTTATCCATATTCAATATGGATCATGGCCAATGTGATTCATATTAAATATGAGTAAAGAACACATCACAAAGTCAGTCGCTTATCGATGGCGAGTTTGAATATTATAAGGTTTTCCTGACTTACTTATCTTGAAACTTTGCGATGAATGTTTTACTTTATAAATTGAATTAAAATAGTGATTCTACTGTTGTTACTGTATTGTAAATTATTACTAATTTAAAATTAGTAATAATTGGTTTGTTTTAAATAATTCATTTAAATATATTTTCTGCCAGGCGACTACTCTTTGGACATCAGAGACGTGACCCTGGAAGATGACGCGAAGTATCAGTGCCAAGTCAGCTCGGGATCTAGGGGTGAGTGTCAAGATTGTCATTAGGCTCAGATAATGGAATCTGAAATACAAAGGGATATTTGAATATTCCTGATATTTAATTAATTGCAACCTGAAAAATATTTCTTATTAACTCATCAGGTAAATGAAAAGTACTCATCCCTTGATGGTTGATCAGAAAATAATGTCTTTAAATGGTTTCGTAGTTATAACAAAATAAATGGTAATATATTTAATTTTTTTTTAAATATTAAGTTTCTATATATAACATATTAATTATGTTATATATAGAAACTTTAAAGTACGGTTAACGAAACTCGAGTCGGAAATTTGATTCAATATTTGAACAGCCTGTACAGTCTCTCCAGACGTTTCGAGCTGTTTGAGTCCGCGCAACTGATGTCGCCGGGTTACATTTGCATCGCTCCATAGCGTGTTTTTACAGTTCAATGTGCTCATCCGCGTTATACAGAATGATTCGTTTTGTTACATAAAATATATTCTTTTGGATTTTAAAATCTATTGGATTTTAGAATGCTCTTTATATCAATATCAATGGAACTATGGCTACCTAAATAGCAAAACTGTCAGGATTTTGTAATCCAAGAGGGAGAATATTGACGACTTGTGGACAATCTATATGAGTTTTATATAGGAATGATAAGTTTTGAAAATGTGGGTCCCATATGGCTACATAAATATGTCATTCACATAAGTTACCAAGGGAATAGTCGTAAAGGATTCTATAGTTGACAATCAATCATTACCTCCGTTTTATCAATGGTCTTAATATCGATTTTTAGTACATCACTCAATTGTATTGGAAATTGACAAAAAACCATATACGGTATTTAATAATTGTTATATAAGTACATTTCTTTTATTAACTGTACATATTAATACTTCACAAGGATTGCTAATCTATTACACTATCCTCTATGCGCTATCTCGCAGCAACACGAAAAATCGTATTATAAGATTTATGAAACTGTAATACAAATAGTATCGCAAAATTATGTAAATATCAAGTATTAATTAAACATTTTTCATATAAATACAGTATTCATTGTTGACTCAATAATCCCAATAAATTTCATCATAAATATTGCATGCACGTTTGTGGTATTTGATGAACAGTCTGTGTGGGTCCAATGCGTTTTATGGAACGCTCAGATGTTTTGCTTCTATGTTTATTTCGTATATAAATTGTGGAATAGTAGTAAAAATACATGAATAAATTGAGAAAAATAAAATTTTGGTTCTAAAACGAGTCCATTAGCTCTCTTATTGCATGTTGAACTAGATATTGGTTGCGTGGAGACACGAGGATTTATCCACATCAACGGCGACATGGATGTAGCCATATATTTGAGAAATTTGAACCCAGATACGTGTCGGTCGGGAATATTGGACTCGTTGACTTGTTGCACAAGCGAACGTGGCGTATTTTATCGATTGGAACGTGTAACAGAATGGCTTAGAACTGTTTAAACTAAACGCTTGGTGATCACGCGCGGCGCCTTTAATTCGACCTGAACTGATTTACGTCATACTCGCCAACTTGTATTGATTTTTTCTTTAATTGACTTAAAATAAACTTTTCTACATTAATGTATTATTAAGGATTTTCATAACTTTATTTAAAAGAAAATGACTGACACGTGTTACTAATTATTTGTTTAAAAATATCTCTTTTTATAGAATTAGTCGTTGTGGAAGTTAAAAAAAAAAACTATTTCATTTTGATGACTTAATATGTTTTAAAAATAGTAATACTTGTATTATTTTTACTTCTGTTCCGTCTCGACCCACGACGAAACTGTAAGGGTTTTTTGTCTTTTGCCTGTGGATTTCTAAAAAGTAATGTTAACACTTTATTATATTCATAACATAATTATATTGATTATATTCTTATAATAACAATAATAAATAATCATATACATATTATGTACATAACATAATTATACTATTCCCCAACACTTTCTTTACAATGTATCATATATGAATATATATTTTTAATACCTTTTACACGTAAACATACCTTTATATTAAATTATGCCTTAAGAACAATGAAATACGAGAACGGTGTGGTTTGAAGGAAGATGTAGTGACTAGAATAGAAAGAGGTACGTTGCGGCGATTTGGCCGTCTGCAAAGAATGAATGTAAGTAGACTGACAAAACAAATCTATAGAGCGAAAGTGTGTGGTGAAAAGGTCGGCAAGGGTCGCCCTAGAAAATCCTATGCAGACCACATTGGTGGCATATTAAAAAAGGGCCAAAAATTAAGTACCCGAAACCGACGACCTTGCATGAAAAGTTGATGGACGTCAGTGAGGCAAGAGAGATAAGTAAAGATCGTAACATGTGGAAATCTATAGTCACTGCCTACCCTTCTAGGAAATAGGTGTGAGTTTATATAATTATAAGAATGTAATACCTGATTTTGTAAAGCATATGTTTCGGTGCATTATGATCTGAAATTTAACGGCTCGTCATATCTAATTACACATAATTATTTATGAATTTTTACACATTGTTATATATCTACGTAAGGCGCGAGCATGTACAAATACGTCACTAGTGTGTGATGACGATTGACGATTCAAAAAATTATATGCAATGATTATAGAGATAGACTTATTTCCCTTTCCTTTACAATTGTTCTTTTTCCTACGATCGCTAGCATAATTAAATCGTTTAATTAAAATATTTATATCTTTGATTAAAATATGTAATTATACGTATGATTTGAGTAAAAACATTTAATTTACATTTTATACGATCTGTGAACTTTTAGTTGAACTATACCTACTACGAAAATTAATCAACTAAAATCCTTTTCGACTAGCGCTTAATGTTATAAGCCTTCGTGTTTATGTTAAAGGGTCTATAATCAATTTCCTGCTGTACGGACCAACATATCGTTGTATTAATTTTCGTTATTTATAGATTGTAACAATATTTGTAATATTTTGTTGTATTTATCATGTCGAATATGTTTGTGTAGCGACTTCATTTCGTTACATTAACAACATTTATTTTCTTGATACAATTCAAATACGAAAGGACTCAAAACATAGCCTTAAAAAACCAATTACTTAATTACAAGTCTAAGAACGCAATTGGCGATCTCAACGTCAAGGGAAATTTGTTACTTGCTTTCATTCGAAATTTACTTTTTTATTTATCGTAATTGATTGATCTCCTTTCTCGTATTTATTCAGGGTCAAATTTCAGCCTTAGGCTTTCATCTGGAATACTTTCAATTTCATAGGAGAGACCCTTAATGTACCCTCTCGGCTTTTAATGGCTCAGAAATTCCGGGAAAACCTGCCCAAATCATTGTGAGCTTTCAATCACGCCATTTCGAATTGAAGTCAAAAGCTCTCTACTCCGTGGGATGGAGCTGTGAGGTCCGCATTTAATTTATTAAATTAACTTTTTCTGTGTGTGTGTGTGTGATCTTGAAAGAGGTATCAACTCGAAAAGGTCGCTTGAGTGGGTGGCCAGTTTTCAACAAAAAATCAGTTAATTTTTCTGTATGTAGGGGAGATTCAAGGATTTCTATTACGTATAAAGAAATGTATTGAATCGTTTTGTAAGAATCCTGTATATAGCAGTGACGTATTTTTTCATACCGATTCTCGGAAGTAGATCCTAATATTCTAAGTACGTTTTAGCCCCTCGCGTTTCATTGCTTCAAAAGTAATTTCTCTTTACTATTACATCAAAAGAAATTACAGTATTATCCTCAATTGGTTCTTCTTTTTCTATGTCCTTATTCCATGTTAAGTGGAATCGTGTCTTCTCTCACATGTGTACTGATGCACTCTGCTCCACATCTTGACCAGTTTTCAGTCAGTACAACGTGTATTTAAAGAAACTCGTTCTTCATGATTCTCTCCAAGTCTCACATTGTTTGACTATGTCACCAAAGGCGTCGGTGGATTAGCTTCTTACTAATAGATGCTACCTTGCAAGTGCTCTTGGTATAGTGACTAAATATGGACTGTGTTGATCTCTGTTGCACCTATAGTCCACTACACCATTTTCATTGCGTTAATATGTAATTTATATTCGTGGGTTTTTTCCTTCGTACATTATTGCTCAGGTTTACCCGCCAAGTATACGAGTGATTCCGCTGTGTCAATATTTCGAAAATTCTATCTTCTTTTTTTTTCCAGCTTAACCAGACAGCCCGATAGACGCAGCTGCTAGTGACCTTACTTGCTGCGCTGAGGGCGTGGGTACAATATAAATATTTATTTCAATAAAAAATAATGTTTGTTTTGTGTCTAGGTGTTTATACGTATATTACAAAAAAAAAAATGTATGTGTTGTATGGACTATCTGGTACAAAGTACAAACCTCGTCGTTTGAGACCAGATGGTGATGTGTGTGTGTAGTGTGTCCGAACATATTATTATTGAGTTAAAACATTTCAGAGCGTCTGCTCGGGCATTCAACGATCTTTGCCTTCATCTAGCAATACTGGAAAACATTACCTAGCGTGTCGTTAACGTATAATGTGTACAATGTAAGTAGGAACTGAATTAACTTTTTAAGGTTATCCATGAACATATAGAACTAAAATGGACTGAGTGCTGAACCTCAATGAACCCCAATCTTCAATTTAAACGAGTCATTTTGACCTGTTAAAATTCGATATCTATCATTGACGTTTTTGTACCAAGCCTGTATAATATTCTGGTATACATTTGCATGGAATGCTCGCCATACTAAGTTTTAAGGGATACAATGTAAGGTTGTTTCCAAGTATATAAAAGCCTTGTGAAAGTTTTGTTGATTTAAATTCTAGTTTTTCATAGAAATACTAATGGTCTGGTTATTTATAGTAAAAAATATTGGCTAGATGATTTCTACTCTAAGTTGGCTTTTTACACCGACGCCGTATACCTCTTTGAGGATGTGGATGTAGTTGCCTCAAATCAAACTTTACCACTATCATCTGTTTAGCTTATTATGTATATATTTTATAAAAAAAAAAAACTATAATTAAGACACACAGACTATCATCAGTATCGCACTTCGAGTCGAATTTCTTTGTCAGTCTTAATGATGTGGAAGCGATGTCTCCAAAATGATGATCTGAAAGTAAAAAAATAGCAATGACGTTACATAGTAACAAAAAACATTTACGTGATGGAAAATTAAGAACTCGATCTAAATAATCTCATTAAGTTGCCGTGTCGTGTGTTTGTCATTGTGCTGCCGAGGCACAGCCACCCACAAATGATAGGTAGAGGAGGTCGATTCTTGAACCCTCTATGCTGGTCCAATGCGTATTGATGACGCTTAGATATAAACAGAAGAAAACAATTTGTGATAATAACAATTCCAATTTGCAGCCTCTTTGAAAAGTGCCGCTCGGAACAAACATTTAAGTGCTTCCGTGAGTGTTCCATTTCCGTCTCCCGTACTTGGAACGCTAATAAATTATTATACGTTTATAGTGAATTTATAATAATAAGTCGTCCCGCGTCGATTCGATGCCGTCGCCTCTCCCGGCGCCGGCCCATTCAAATGCTAAGGGAATGCCGGCGAAATTAATTTGCATAGCCCTTTGTACGTCTGCGCAACCTTTTGATAAATTCGGCTCTTCTTTGGAACGTCGCCTTCTAGAAATTTTCTTATCTCCCTCCCTTAGTTAAGCTCCCATAGCACCTCCGGCCCTTTGTCTCCGAGATTTAGAGTTAACCCCGTGTTAGTGGAGCGATCGCGCCGGCACCGCCGCCTCATTCAGACACCTATTACGGCGATCGTTAACGTAAACTTCGGTTTTGTTTTGCGCCGTGATTGAGATTACTGGAACGCATCGAAATATAATCCAGCAACTTATTGCGGAAGCGTCACTGAGGATTAAAGTTGCCTACGCTAATGCAGCCAAAGTGGGTTGGGTTTATCACCGCGACCTGACGCGCCGCTGTCGTAGACTGACGTAACACCGAATTCATTACGTTGTAAGTCGTATTGGAGATGCAAAGAAAACTATAACAGAACTAAACGAGAATCCGTTTCTCATTGATTTTATTTTATTTTAATTATTTCTCTTTTAAAGAATGCTTATATTTCACATTTCGTATCTTGTTATTCCACTCATCGCTATAACTGTATATGAGTTCACATCGTAAAAACCAATGTTCTAATTTATCAATGTTTTCCCATAAACTACAAGTGCAAATAACTGTGAGTAAAAGCTGTTCAAATAAAAAGTAGAATGAATGATGAAAGATTTTATATTTGGGTTCTATTTAATGTTACTATGATAGTTTTAATTTCAAGAATATGAAATAAAATTATAACTATTTTTGAAGAAAGTACGAGGCTTGTTTAAGAAAACAATTTACAAATAGTTTTCACAATTTAAGATACTAAACTTATCAAACGCAAAATACAATATTTTATTCTCTTTCTGCGCAGATTAGCTTATTTGTTAATGTACTCGTTCTTATCGCTCGTACATTTGATAATGCTGTAGTATTAATTTGTTTTTATTTATCACGAAACAGCCGATTTCGTAGTGATCAATTTGCTCTTGTCATTGGTGCTAATGAATTTGTTGAAGTTGCACTGTACTGCAACAATTTAGTTATGTTTATAACAACCAACAGATTTTACAGCGATGTATTCTTTCTTGTCAATCATGCATCTCACGGTCCTGTTATATTATTTTTTTTTTCCACGGGACATTCTCGTCCACATTGTTCATGTTTTTTATAATAAGTGACATTGTATTATTTGTTTATAATTGGACCTCTATACAATCCACCTGAAAAAACGGCTATATTCTACACTTGAAAAAGGGGTTCTTAAAAAAAAAAACAAATATCAAAAACGTAAAACAAACACCAATGTTTAATTTAAATATCTTCGATAAGACACAGGACACAGTTTACTTTACCCATTAAATGAAGAACAATACAATTATTCATTCAAATCATTATCCGATTGATGTTCCCAACCTTTGTATTACTCATGAATTTGAAGTGTGAAAATGCAATGGAAACTTCATGGGATCCCAAATCGTCTAGACCCGCCACAGGTAAAAGCGATTTCAACTTTTACGAGGACCTCGAAGCCCTACTTTGTGTAACAATAGATGAAAATGACGAGGTGCTGTATTGCCCATGTTCACACTATTTAACTTGCCGACCTCCTTCGCTACAACTTCGCGACTCCAACTACCGCCCGACACTTCTCTCAAACTACTAACTTTCTATGTCTTTATATTCGGAGCTCGTAGGCGTGTTGAATTGTCTCTAGCGCTTGTTTCCTCCGGTCGTTGGTTGAAGTTTCAAGCTAAAATACGTACCCACTAGACAGTACAATTTCTGTGCACCAATAATATATACAGATATCTGTTTATAATAATTGTACAGAAATTTTGCTGAACAGTCCTAAGAAAACTTTGTTTTTACCACACTTCCCTGAAAGGTAGCCTGATACGATACTGTATTTAATGCTGAAAGTGAATTTTGTATATTTTGTATTACCTTTTAAAATATTGGTTCAAAAGGACAGTTATTTTATGAAACTTTGAAAGCATTTTTATATGCTGATGACAGCATATTAGAACTTATAGCAGAATTTTTATTGACTTGGTTAAAGATTTTGTTACCTTTAATTGTCATACAATGTTAATTATGTATCTAAATTATCGATTTTGATTTTATTAAAGTAAATAAACATTGTATACATCAGCAAATATAAAACATCATAGCGTATTCTTATGCTTTTTCTTAAATCTGTAATGGGATTAGAAACTTTAGAATTATAATAAGTCACACTTTGTGTGCATGGTGTAAGATCATTAACAATATTAGATTCGTACCTTGGACTCTGAAATTGATTCTGGATTGCTGGATAGATTTGAGAATTAAATATATTTTACATTCTATTGGATTCCAAACTAAAAGAACTCTGGAACGGGTTTGCCGTTTAAAATGGAGTTGAATTTTAAGTGTATGTGAATAAGTCGCAATCAATCGCAGATGAAGTATCGCCATCACTTTAAATTGGAAATTATTCAAATCCAACTCACTTCAAGATTGATCGTGAAGGTGAAATTGTAGATTTCGTAAAGTGCCATCTACTTATATTAGGGTTTTTTGCATTCGTACCAACAAAATGGCACGCTTGCCTGCAATATGCATTAACATGCACACGATAGAAACAAAATGGGAAATTGACTTTAATGATTTGTTCGCAGGCGAACCCGCTATCCGATCGCGCTATGCCAGGCTCACAGTGCTGGTTTCTCCTGAACCACCTAGAATTTCGGAAGGTTCATTTTTGTCCACAACCGAAGACAGAGAGATACAATTGGAATGCTTATCAGTTGGAGGAAAACCACCTGCCGAGGTAAATAATTATTTAAGTAGTATTAATATTATTTAAACAGTTAAGACCTAAAAGAAATTAAATATGGATTGTTACGATTTATGTTTAATTAATCAATAGATGATGATTATGAGACCTTGATCTGTCTTGGAATTAGAATTGAGCAGTAAAATTTATAAATCAGCATGAATTTGAGATTTTTTTTTCGTTGGCTTGTGTTATTTTAAATTATTAATGCAGGAGAGTATGTTAGTATATGGGACAATAATTACACTATATGACACTTAGTGTTTTAGTATATGACACAATTGCCAAATGGCAACATTGATGACGTTCTGTCTATAGCTTTTGCCTTATCTTGTATTTTTAATATAATGTATAGAAGGAATTGCTGAATTATGAAATGTAAATAAAGTACTGATATATTCTTTCACTTAAAAATATGGTTGGTTTTAAATGTATAACCTTCTATAATACACGATTCGTTACTGCTTACAACATCACGCTTGTTTCTCAGAGTGTTAGGCAGTCAACACCGACTTTCGCTTCGCTCATCATCTGTCATCATCATCGATTCATCCTCACGTCGCTTTTTGCATTCGAAGACATTCTTCAGTCATTGCTAAAATTTGAATTAAAGCAAACGACGTCCTTTTAATTTTAGACCTTCTTTAAAATGACGTCAAAGTAGTCTACGCATGATATTACAGGGTCCTCCTTGACGACTCACCTTTCCTCAGGTTTATTAATTTCTCTCATCAGTCTACTTGTTATTCTTTTCTGGATGGTTAAACCACCTTAATATATGCTACTGTAATAAAGATTTGTAATACCGTAAACTAGACCGAAATCAAACTACGTTTTCGAAAGATGTCGTAGTTGAAATTTTAAAAAGTAGTGTTTTATTTTAATTAATCTAAATTTTTGAGCTCTTAGAGCTCAAGAACATGTTGCAACTATATTTATGATTTCGAAAAGCCCATGAAAGCACTAAAATCAGTCTTTTAAGCTATAAGAGCTCAAAAGATCAATTTTACTACTTTTATATTCACTGCTTGATATATTTTTGAACGCCTTGAATTCGAAAGTAAGCAGAAAGAAGATCCAAGAACGCCCTGTGTGGTCAAGCATTTTTCCGATTTTTGAACTGGAAAAGTTCAGGCAGACAACTATATTTTGAAACTCGACAAGCTCAAAACCCATCGTTAAATATCAGGGATGTTTCAGGCATGGCCTGCAGAGTCAACAGTTTGTCAGAGTTTTGCATTTGGCAACGATTTCTCTCCGACCAATCAAAAACACCTTTCGTTGTGTATATTCCCGCAATTCGCGACAAATCAATTTGGACCACAAGAGCCTTAAATTAACAGTTGGAATTTGTAAATAGTTATTTACATATTCCAAGCGATTTTCTAATGGAATGGAGCTAATACTCCAGCGCCTTCGCTGACTGTGATGAACGTCCCCATCACCACTTTTTCTTCTGGTCTCATACACGCATATTATAATAAAAAGTCTATATATCATCAACTCGCAAATATCACCATTTTTTTATATACCCTCTCACATATATTCCTAGTATCAAAGTGCAATTTTAAAGCGCGAAGTATATTTTTCAAGGTATGTCGGGTGGCGAGTCCTGTCGCCACAACACTGAGTATGGGTTTTTGTTTCCGATATGAAAATCTTCTACTTTCTTCTTCTTCTACTTATTGATGGATGTTAGTGAGGCAAGAGAAATATGCAAAGATAGTACCATATGGAAATCTATAGTTTCTGCCTACCCTTCTGAGAAATGGGCGTGAGTTTATATTATTATTTTATTATTATTATTAATTTAATATCTCTTGCAAAAAGGAAAATATCTTTCATCAAAGTAACGCTCGACCGGCTCCTAAATTAAATAATACAGTAACGGCAACATTCAGAGTTATGAACTTTGAAACTCAAATGAGAAGTCAAATTTATGGAGATACACAAACCAAAAACGTCATCCTCAACAAGCTAAATGGCTTACATTCCTCCGCTGACGAAGAAAAGTCAATACAGATCTTCATTCTCCAACATCGTCATGAAACTTTGTTCTTATCGAAGTTTGATGACAGTTTGAGCGACTGAGTCCGCTAATGAAATCGGCATAAATAGACACCGAAAATGAATATAATGCTGTCGACTTTTCGTTACGCCTTTGATTACTGAGTGCAATCCATTCTGATAAATGTAGTAGCATGGTTCATTTTTAGGGTACTGTACCTCTAACGGGAGAAATAACCTTAATAAGGTCACTTCGTTGTCCCTCTATTCGTCTGTTCGTCTATCTATTTGTCAATCAAGACCCTTTTTCTCAGATACGCGTGCAAGTACGAATTTAAAATTAGTGTGAAATACTACTCCGAGAAATGAAATACAACTACACTTTGATACTATGCTGACCCTTAAAGACTTAAAAGAGATAAAAAAAGCGGTTAACCCTGTAGGCCAACTCTGAAACTTCCCGCTATTTTCGATATTGAAGCACTCTAAAATATACAGCATTTGACGAGATTTTACGAGTAAAAATTTTTGAGAATGCGAATTTTATTCGATAAAGAATTTTAGAATTATTTAAGAGAAGCATTTTTTTATTTTTTGTTTTTGATATCTCTTGAACAAATTAATCGATTTTTTTCGGAATTAACGACTATCAATGCAGGTTTCAAAGTTCTATAAAAGAATTCAGAACATGCATTTAATTAGGTACAAATTTTTTGAATGTTTTTAAGAAATCGCTCTTTGCGATTTTTTCAAGCCGTTCAAAAGTTATAAGAGGTTTCCTACATCCGCACACACAACACACACACATGCACACACACACACACACACACACACACACATATGCACACACAAAACACAAACACACCCACACACACACACACACACACATCCACAGATATACAGACACCATCGTAAAATCGTCAGGGGAGTTTTCTAGGACCTCAAAACGTCAAGATCTGATGAAAGCTCGATTTTCGGAAAAAGGGGTAAAACCAATAACTTCTCGATTTACGAAAATTTTCAATTTCATTATTTTTTATAAATAATGAATATTAATCGAATTATAATTAAAAAAAAAATCAGCTGTTTCACAATTCATATTTTGCGTAGAAATCGAACGGGAATACTTAATTTTCACGTTAATTTTTACATCGCAACAAATTCATTGTGAAATTACTAAAAAAGAAGTATTTTTCTAAAATTAGAAACAATTTACGATTAACGTATATTATTAATAAAGATTGTTCTTGTGCTAATTTTCGTTTTAATGTCTTTTGTTTTATTTCTTTTGTCATGAATTCATTTTAAACGTACCCGAAGGTTGTGTGTGGCGCGAGATCTGTGATTCTTTAATTAATTAAAAATGGCACTCTTCAATCCTTCAATCCTTCAAGTCCTTAGTAGACAGTAGAAGAAATCCTGGCGTGGGTATGCCTTCACACCCCAGTGAAAATTATTAACAAAATTTGCATTATCTACAACGTACTTTCTTGCGCCTGATCTATTAATAAGCGATTTTAAGAAAGAAATTATCGGGATATGTTTCGCCTAGTTGTAAGTTAGTTTAGTTTATTTTATAAAAAACCAACACCAATGCATCGTCCCGCCAGTATCCTCCAAATGTTATTAAAGCATGTCCTGGTAGGTATAAATACGCAGACAAATGCGTCACTAAAAATTATACTATTCTAAGTCATTTTACGTCGGAAAGCAACTAAATAAGGGTTTAAATTATGTAATTTCGAAAGCGATGTAAAAATTAAATGATCAAAATCACAGGAAGCGATTTCAACTCCGACTGTTTCTTTGTTACTATGAACTTGTCTGTAAAGATTTTTTTTCTGATGCCGTAATATATGAAAACTTTTATTATTTAATAAATTGTGTAAATTTTCTGCTAAGTCCCTTGACTTAATAAAGTCATAATAATTATATATCTTATTGACCCGACTACGAAGTGAGGAGGTAAAATGTTTATTCGATATGTTGCGATTAACCAAAAATAACATTTTTCAGGAAGCACGTTAACTACAACATTATATATAAATAAATGTTCAATTAATGATCGAAGAATCATGAAAAAGTATTAAACAATAAAACTACTTTTTCCAATAGAAAAATTAACAATTGATATTTAACGTAAAAGTATACGTCTTTTACACACACACACACACACACACACACCACACCCACACCCACACACACACACACACACACACACACACACACACACACACACACACACACACACACACACACACACACATACTATGTGATATTACGAAATCTAAATTTACCAGATCAAGATAAAGAAACTCTGCATTTATTTAATCAATTTCGACACTCGCGTCGAATGTTAAATACAATTACTTAACACGAAATTCTGGCTTAGTAGGCGCGATGCTCTAGGGATACGTTCTAATTAGGGGTTGAATTGAAAAGGATGTTCGCCGAGACAACGTTTATACAGGCTTTTTGTAATGGATACACCCTTGAAGGTTATATCGCGAAACATTGCCAAGCTGCGGAGAAAATTTTAGGATCGCGCCTAAAATACCTAAACACTGTCATGTTAGTGAGTAAATTTTAACATCACACTTAAAACACTTAAATATGTGGCGAGTAAATTTTAATGTTGGACTTACAATATTTAACTGTTGCCGTATTAAGGAGCAAATTTTAGGATCACATTTAAGGTGATTAAATATTGCCATAATAACAAGTAAATTTTAATATCAAATTTAAATTTCTTAAATATTACCATGGTGACAAGCAAATTTTAAGATCGGATTTGCAATATTCAAATATTTCCGCATTAAGAAGCAAATTTTAGGATCACATTTAAAACACTTAAACACTCCCATGCTAGGGAAACAAAATTTAGAATCCGATGTAAAATATTTCCATATTAGGCAATAAATTTTAGGATCTGCTTTAAAATATTTAATTATTTGCCAAGTTAGAGAGCAAATTTTAGTATCGACTTTAAATTTACCAAAATCGCTTAACGCATATCGACAGTTAGTTATAATAAAAAAAATCAAGATTAATGAAATTTTATTATTTTCGATGCTCGCAGTTCAGTATGTGTGACCTTGAACCTTGGCGTGGCGGCGCGGGCGCCGGCTTTAATGTGTACCAAGCCCGCCCTTCTCCTCATGCCTCTCTATTGTCATTAAACATAGTGGTATGGGGACAAACAGATTAAGTTTTGTTATTATTGTGAGCTTTTAATTAAATTTTAGGTTTTCTTTAGAAAAATCACAAAAGTATTAAGCATATTGTATTAGATAGTATTTTATTTTTTTATTCAATTCGATACATTTAGGGTTACAGTAATAATAATAATGATCAAAAGATAAACATTTGTTAAGAATGTTCGTTGACCTATTTATCTAGGAAATGATTTCATGATCAGTGGTGAAAATGCTATGGTGCGATTTTCACTTAGTCGCTTCGATACTGACACTACTAGTTTCTACTTCTACTAGTATCGACCAGTGCCAGAACAACCACTAAAGTTTCCTGCCATTTATCGTAATGTTAAAAGTCAGAATAATGAGTCTTCACCGCCCGGTCATTTGTAACTCATTTACTGCTCACGGCAGTGTGATATTTACCGACTTGTGCATATGAGATTGCAACTTCAAAAAACATATAATGTTTTCGTTCTAAATGTCTGTCCTTACATCCAAAACATACAGCAGATGTAAATTATGACCGTTTAAAGTTATTTTTGCGTGTCATCGACTTTTTCCTGACGACAGCTACTCAACTACTTACTGTACGCGATATCGTGAACTGACTGAGAACAACGTTCTCGTAGAAAAAAATCTGCCGGCTTGTGCCTTATAACATTGCCGTACCGCTGCCGTATGGTTGCCGTACCGCTGCTGTATGGTTGCCGTACCGTTGCCGTATAGTTGTCGTACTTTACCCTTATCGTACCGTTACTTAACCGTAACCGTTACCGTCGGCGGTATTGATACCGATGAACGTACGATGGCGTGTGATCTTGTCTCTATCTTATTACTGTACGACCAGGAAACGGGATGTATTGTTCACTTTAAAACAGTGGCATCGGTTGTTGATATTAGTGTGGAAATATTTAGTGTAGAAATTCTGAAACGTATTTGCAGTTTAAATAGTATTAAAAATAAATGACGTACAAATAAATAATTAGTTATAAGTACAATTTAAAATCGGAAGATTCTGTACGCTAAAATTAAAAGTTTCAACAAAATTAGAAGTTAAAAATCGATAGCGAAGTTTACTAAGACAAAGCGCCAACGTGGGCCCCAGATTTTTATGTATCTGCGAAGTTTATATCTTGAAATATTGTTATGGGCGTCCATAAATTGGGCAGGGATTTATGTTTATGTAGGAATTTGGTGTGAGGTTTGTTTTGAAAATAACAAAACCTGAGTCAATATTTCATGATATTGCTTTGCACAATTCACATATATTTCACATTGTAAATTTTACTGTTTATTTTATATGGTCATATGGTCATATTGCCATATAATAATATTTCATAGGGTCGCCAAAAGAGGGATTCGTGGGGCAATTTTTAAATTGAAATTCAAATCTTTATTTCTCAAATTATAAAATCATACTTGAAAAAAGTTACTAATATTTCAAGAACTGTAAGAAATTGAACAGGTTGTACAGATATCCAGGAATGATTTGTGTTCTAAATGTTCAGAAATTATATAATGCCCTTTTTTTAAAGTTTTTGAATCTATATATACACACGTATACACAATAAAAATGCTTTTTTTTTGTCCAGACGTCAGCAACAAAAACTACTGAAACCATTGTTATAGGTTATTTATAATACAAATAAATGTAAAAGTATTTTTGTACGCATGGTTGTCATATCCTGCCGGCTAGGCAGATTGTAATCAAATTTTGTATAGAGGTAGATTATGTTATAAAGCAAGATACTAGTTTAATATAATAATATTATATCTATACATATAATGAAATTGTAACAGACAGATGTCTGTACATTATAAATATCAAAAAAAAACTTTAAAGACCCCCGTCTTTATTAGAGTAATAGAAGCCAAATCAATAGTTTTTAGAATTCTTGTCTGTCTATCTGTTTGTTTGTTACTGCATCACGCAAAAACCGCAGAATGGATTTTGATAAGGTACTCACAGTTTGATAGTTTGGGGTTCGACTTAACATCTAAGCTATGTTTCACCTGATTCGATTGGGTAGAAACAGAAATTTGGGTAGAAATCTTGACCTCTCAATAGTACTGCCTTTCATACATTAGAGAGTTCATTTAAAATGGTCATCTGGGAAAAATATGAATAAACGCCACGAGCGCTTCTTAAGCTGTGTAAGTATCGTAGTCCACGCGGGTGGAGTTGCGGGCAAAAGCTAGTATATAATGTAACAAGATTCCATTCTATTTAAGAATAATTTATAAATACCAGTATAAACGGTAATCTGTTATCACTGACATCCATAGCCAAGGAAGCACCAAGATTGACATCAGGACTTGTAACTTGAATATCGGGACCGAGATCGGTTGAGTTCTCAAAGGTACCAGAATGACGTCGATAATAAATAACAATATACAAATCATAAAAAAATAACAATTGTGGCTGATAGTTAATTTACGCCCGGCGAAGCAGGCGGGTAATGATTAGTAAGCAATATAGTGATTTAAATAGATACGAACGCCTCCACGACCTGACGAGCTTGCATGGAACCATAATTGAAGGAGGTCAGTGTTGCAAGAGAGATACGCAAAGGTCCATACCGTTTGTAAAGCTGTGGGCTCTGCTAATTCTTCTGGTGAATAAGCGTGGGTTTATAAATCGAAATCCAGGATGTTCACCGACAGCGGAATTAAAATGAGAAGTGAGAAGGGGTTAGTATTAGACGACCTAAACTATTACCTAAAACGGCAAAAAGTCAGGGTTTGATCCAGAAATACAGTCGAAATCGAAGCTGCAGAATCGATATGGAGATAGGAGACGTGATTAAACGACAAAAGGATAGTATGGATTTGTAATGAAGGGCGAAGTAATTTATTACAAATCCAGGCGAAATGCCGTCAAAAGCTAGTATTTCGTATTTATAAGTGCGTCTTTAGGAGGACTGAAGATATTAGATGCTTAATCGGAATTTAATTCATCTTAAACAAAATTCGCTTTAAAATCAATTTCATTCGTAAAATTCTTAGTTACTTAAGTAGCATATTTTGAATACTGCCTTAAAAATAAGTCTGTGAAAATCTCAAATACATGCCTTATTAAATTCTATCTCAGTTTACCTCGCTTTATTGTAGAAATTATACCATAGCCTAAGATGAGACGCTTAGTGGCCATACGTGGCATGCTCTAATAGTTACGCCCGGCAGCCAAATTGCTGTCTACCTCTAGACTATTATTCAGTAATATGATAAGTAATAGTAAACTTATGCAATGCTCAGTATAATACTTGAAATGTCAATGTTAAATAGGTAATGAGATCTAGTAATTTTTGTCCTATATTGATGCTCAAATCAAAACATTCTTGTGTATGTATATATATATATATATGTATGTATGTATGTATGCGTGTGTGTGTGTGTGTGTGTGTTTGTGTGTATACGTACTGACAACAGTTCTAAAAATTTTGATGACATTATGTATTTAGATAGTGCTTTACATATTCATTTAGATATATGTTATACCTGAGAAAGAAATCTATATAAATTTTGGAAAACGAAATCGAGGTAGGTCTATAAATAAACAAATGAATTTAACCGACTCCACTTCTTATGCATGAAATATAGTGTTATAGGAAATTGTAGTCTTCTTAAAGAAAGTGCTCGTGGTTGTTTATCTACACATACACACACACACACACACACACACACACACACACACACCCGCACATTTCTAATTGTTTCCTATATTCTAATTTATTTATTAACATTAAATTGTCGCTTCTTTTGTAAAGTTTATATTTGTATTAAAAGAGTCTATAACGGTTTTGATGAAATTTCGTATGTTATCTATTTGAGTATCTGTTATTGGAAATTATTATAAATCACTTTTTCACTGCAAACTCGAAAGATGTCAAGCGAAGCTCGGTCGGCCGAGCATCCTACGAAGATCGTTAACACAAACGACATGATGAGCTTCACCGACGATCCGTTTGTTGTAGATCACGTGGGTGGACGGCAACGCCGGCGTGCTGACCCAGGGCGTCACGTACACCGTCGAGCCCTTGGCCGACGGTCAAAGGTACACGGCCAGGTGAGAGATCTTCCTTTTAATATCGAAGCCGGTAGGTATTTCTTCTGAGAAATCAACACGCCGACGCGAACGACGTGCGCATACGCCGCTTTGTAAACGAGTTTGCTGTGTTCATGAAAAAGACGTGTCAATTGCGTTTGTTTAGTAGAATTTTTTCTTTACCATTAGTACAAAAGATTGTGTCGTAGGAAGATCGTATGAATGTTATTTTTTTTTACGAAAATGCTGTTTACTTTAATAAATTTATTAAATTATGAATCTTTGTAAAATCGGAAGTAATCGATTTTATTTTATTGTTTTCAGAAATATTTTGCCCATCTTATAACTGCAGAAAGATCACAATGCTAGATATTGTTTTGTTTTATTTTTCCTTAATTTACACAGATTATTTCTAAATTATATATGTAATAAAACAGCAAAGGGGAAAAAATCTGATATCCATTGAAGAAAAAAAAATTGAAGGTATTTGAGAAAAACTACTGTGGGGTGCATTCAACGTGTTAACAGAATTTATTACAATGGTTTTTAGAATTTTTGTCCATCTGTATGTAAATATATTAGCAAACTCTTCATAAAATACTGGATAGAATTTGTTGAACTTTGGTATATATCCTGGAGTAACATGTAGGATAGCTTTTATCTCGTTTTGCTCCTATTCTTATACGTATGTATATTTTGAATAGAATTAGAATTTAAAGTTGAACCAGGAGTGGATTAGAAAGCAGGAACAAGGTCTGGATCATGATCGGAATTCAATTTTTGTCCACGCGGGTGGAGCTGCGATCGTGAGCTAGTTGATAACAATGTAGTACGTTCGCCGTATGAACAAAAATATATGTATTTTTTAAAATTTTATATAAAGAAACATACGTATTACTTTAAATTCTATAGGATGTCCTTTATCATAAATACAAGTACAACAACGCTCATCAAAATCTGAAATACAATTCGAACAACCAATCTTTTGAAACTGATTGGATAATTTGCTTTATATATATATATATATATATATATATATATATATATATATATACATATAGATACAGAGTCTAAATCGTTAGATCGTTAGATCTTTAGATATATAGATATAATCGTTAGATCTGTATATATATGTGTTGTCGGCCTCGATCTCCAACTCGAAAACGAAGCAACTGTTTAATCTCTTCTTTTGGTCCACAGATCAGTGATAAGGATGACCCCGAGGAAGGACCATCACAATCAAACCTTCACCTGTCAGGCCCAGAATACCGCAGACCGCGCGTACAGAGCAGCGACCATCCTCCTAGAGGTATTGTTGAGATAATACTAAGTAGCGGTTATTCGTCCGCTGCGCTGGGTGTTACGGGTGATGGGGTGTAAATAAAAGAATTAATAGGGGTGTACGAGATCCAAAAAAGAAATACCCCAAGACCACCTAAAAGTGATTCTACATCGAATGCTCGAAAGTCCCACGACGATTTGTTAAGTATCTTTTGACTGATGTTCAAGCAAAGAGAAATAGGTGTCGTCTGTTGACTCAATTAAATTAGCGATTTATCAGAATGTGAGAAATACAATAAAATGTATTTTATTTTAACTGTAATTTAAAATAAAATCGGTAAAATTATGAACTTAAAACCTTTAAGATTCGCGTGGAGAGGGTCCGCACTTTCTAATCATCACATTGCTTACTACGTTTTTCTAATCTGACTCAAGTTTATTAAAGATAACAACAGTAAGAAATCTTTACAAAATAAATAAAAAAGAAAGTGGCTGGAGTTTTAACCGAATTATATATTTTTTTTTTATTAGTTTCAAATATATGAATTTCAGATTACAATCTTAGTAGTTTCAGGCGTGAGAGGAAATGGTCAGTTTTAGTAGTTTCTCTATTATTACTATTATTCTATTTTTTTTAATTATTCATTTAAAACAACGAATAATTTCACTAATAACCATAATTTTACGTCCGTGTAAATTGTTGCTATAATTAAAAAAAAAAATCAGTTGTAAGATAACTTAATTATCTTTATTATATGTTCACAATATAAACATAAATGTATAAATGCGTCATTGTTGTTCGTTAATAAATCATTGATAACATGTGAACATATGTTGTCATGCATATATCAATATGTTTTTGTGCCGGATGTTTTATTATACGGGCCGCGAATACATTAATATGATTAAAATACTTGTTATATAAGTGTAAACCGGACGATACATTTGTGAGTTTTTTTGGTTTATCGGTATTCATAAGAAACATTGATGTGTGTAGAAATAAATTTATTGCATGTGTGATATATATAACACATCATTATCAATGATGGTGTCATATCACATTAATATATATATATATATATATATATATATATATATATAAAATCGCGGTGTCTATCTAATAATTTTTACTTACATATATATTTTTTTTATATATATATTTTTGTCTGTCTGTCGTTTGTCCGGAGTAACCTTTGGAACGGCCGAACCGCTGTGGATCTGATGTTCAGCGAAAAGCAAAGGAGCTTATTGCGCTACACACAGGGTATACGTCTTATACGAGACATGTTTAGGGTTACAGAAGCGAATCGTAGGCGGAAGTGGAAATGAAATTGAACACGGAATTGGGACCGTGGTGTACTCAGTATCATCGCTAGCTAGAAAAGTTTAAGGAGCTCGATACGGGAAGAATTGATCGTAGCCAAGAATAGCGGTCACGTCAAAATTCTTCTCACTTGTAGCTTCTTTGGTTTGATATGTTGAACAATTTATGTTCAATAATTTAGAATTATTGAACCAACTGTTTGTTTTAAATTGTTTAAAATATATACAAAAGTAGGTTATCATTAAAATAACTGTCTCATAGAAGACAAATCAATTAATATATGAATATATTAATCAATAAATAATTCGTTCCTTTTTAGTTATATAGTTACGTATATCATTACAAAAATTGTTCCAAGAATAGATGTTATTTTAAACCGATTTAATGAAAAAATTGCGATGATCGATTTCGTAATTGACTATCGAATATAATCTAAAATAGAATAATTTAGATTTTCATATCGAAATGACTAATTTTCTTTGTCGCGTTTAATATTTTATGATTGTTTTGGAACAAATGCTTATTTATTTACTTTCCCTTCACACCTAAACCGTGCCAATGGCCCTTTTCACAGTATTAAAGTATAGAAATTGGACCCGTCGTTCGCGAAACTACCCCCCACATCGCGATAAAGGTGTACTTACACTAGCCATAAAATATTAAACTGTCGGCGTGTACCACCCCTATTTCAGGCGTCGCCCGAAAACCACCCCATGGATCGTCACCAGACGCGCGTCCCCACTCCCGCCTGCACAAACAAACAAACATCGCCGGTTCACGTAAACTAGAAAGCCTTAATGCACCAAACACGAGCTTCCGGCTGACCCGTTTTTTTTTTTGTATCTCTTTATTTATTCCACCCACGGAGCCTGTGTTTCCTTTCGCCGCGATGTGTTAACGTGATATTCCTACTGTAAGATTAGGGTCTTGTAAAATATTGAGAGCGAATTTAGGGTTGCTTTAAGGGTCCACTGGTTGTTGTAGTTTTGAATGTTGCGACCATACACTCACAAGTTTGATATAATTATAGCCCTTATGATAATTGGAAAATAATCGCTTACTATCGCTTTTTTTAAACTACAATAAACGAAATATGAATATATAAAATTGCCCCTTAAGCAGAAAAAAAAAACACGAAAGAATAGACAAAAAATAGCAGTCTAAAAGATTAATATCCCACAATGGCAATTTATGTTTTACCTATTTTTTTAATATAAAATAATTATGTCTTATATAATGTTTTATGTAAAATTGTGTTTCGCACAATTTTCAAACTCTTCAATGTCAATGCTTACTTTTTCACCTCTATTTTTACTTGTTGCATCTAAACCACTCTTATATTTAATCCTAAAATATAACAATTTCAGAATCAATCAATAGTTCTAATGCAAATAGCTTTGACTAGCATTTTTTTCCAGATTTGCTTAGATTTTAACCACTATTGTTTCATATATTTTATGTGATATTATTCTCTATAATATTTCATAGACTAAATTTAGTTTTTGGAATATGACAGCGCTACTCGAGAATCTAGTGACGAGATGTTTCTAAAATGACAAGTTTAAAATTCTGCGGGTAAAATTATGTTCACAGCAGTTTATCGTTCAAAAATAAACAGAGTTTAAATTATGTGCGACGAATAATATTCGGACATATATTAGTAACCGTGGTCTGAATATATTGCAAGTTCGCTATTGACGCTATGCCACATTATTGCGATCAAAAATTATAACATAAATAATTTTATTCATATTCAACTTGTTAACAAGATAATATATATAATAAAATAATTAAAAAAAATGAAGGTTCTCAATTAAATCAATACATTTTTCTTGTTATTTTAAATATAATAATAATTAGAGAATATTTATATTTATAAATATGAAATATATTTCGATTTAGTAATATATCATTGATTCAAATATTTTTAGGAATTCTGTCAATTAATTAGTAAAAAAATAAATAGTTTAAAGTCCATTTTATTAATTTAAATAAAAATAAATTATAATAGGGTAACGTCACAGTAAATGAAACAATAGTAAAAAAATCTTGTGGAATATTTTAAATTATATATCAAATACATGAAGGAAATCAATTAAATAACAAATTAATGTAAACTTTATTTTGAGGACAACAAATTCAAGGTATAATAATAACAAAAAAATGGAAAATTTAAGTCATAAAAACAAACATTTGTTTAAGAACGTAAATGATTTATTTATAAAAAAAATAGAACAAATAAACGTTTATACATATATAGTTATATATAAACTCACGCCTATATCCCAGAGGGTAAGAAAAGACTATAGATTTCCATATGATATTATCTTTGCATATCTCTCTTGCCTCACTGACATCCATCAATCTTTTCATGCAAGGTCGTCGGTTTCGGGTACTTAATTTTTGGCCCTTTTTTAATATGCCACCGATGTGGTCTGCATAGGATTTTCTAGGGCGACCCTTGCCGCAATCACCGCAACATACCTCTTTCTAATCCAGTCACTTCATATTCCTTCAAACCACACCACTCTCTAACATAACTGTTTCTACATCTTTGTTTCCGAGACACTCCACATGTACTACGCAGCGATCGCATGTCCACAACATTGATCCTACATTCATTTTTCTTCTGCCATACCCAGCTTCCACTATTATACACAAGCGTAGGGATTAGGACTCCATAATGGAGAGCCAAGCGTGCTTGTCATGAGACGCCTTTACTATTCATAATAGCGAGCAAGGCCCCATTCGCTTTGTTTCTCACATTCACTCTCCTTTCGATATCTCTGCCATATTTACCATCATTTGTAAACAGACTACCCATGTATACAAACTCTTCCACTAGTTCGCTTTTTCCACCTTCTATAGGTACATCGCATTCAGTCGTGCCTTTGCTTCTTTCAAAAACCATCACCTTAGTCCTACCGACATTTACTTTCATACCTCTTTTCTTAACAGAATCATTCATTTTATTTATCAACTCCTGCAGCTCGCACGCCGACGGCGCAAGAATTACTTGGTCGTCAGCGTACAAGAGGCATTTGACAGGCAGCTCATCCATCCTTAGTCCACACTCATCCTCCTTCAAATCATACAAATAGTTATCCATGAATGGGTTGAATAGCCACAGTGAAGCTACCCATTCCTGTCTGACACCCTTGCGGATGTCGAGCCAGTCAGTATATGCCCCATTTAATCTGATGCAAGCACTGGAGCTCCTGTATAGGGATTACATGTGCCTGTATCAATCTACTACTAACAGCATGCATGAATAGGGTTCTCCATAGATCATTTCTTTTTAACTCTATCATAAGTTTTTTCAGATCTACGAAAATACAGAAAACCTTTTGGCTGCCGGCCAAAAACTTTGGTACGTACACCCCATCCCCTTTCGAAATTCCGCTTGTACGTTATAATCTTGTTTTCAGTCTCATTCACAACTCTTTAGATAATAATTTTCGCATACAATTTGCAACATTCATGCCTGTTAATGTATATCTATATCGTTTGTGGAACGTTATGGTTCGCGATCAGCCACTCAAACTCCTCACTCTAATCCGCATATAGACGTTTCACATCAAAAAATCTTTTGATACTAAAGAAAGAGCTTATCGCAATCGTCACTGACCTACGAAATTCACGAATCCACTCCACAGCTATATGATCGATACAGTCCAATACCAACGTGCGACAATAGATCATTTTATGGCTCGTACCAGCACGACTCAGTCTATATAGAAGCGCACTTCCAGAGATAAACGACGGCCGCGTCCGCTTTAGCAGCGCCAGACGTCTGGGACGATGACGCGCCGGCTCCCCCATCGCCTCGCGCCTTCCGCAAAATAAATCGCGTTCGAGACAAAACGTCCGTTTTCCGGCGAACGGTTTTTTCTCTCAATTTTCCGGTCCGTAAATTAAATTTCAATTTTCATTTCGATTTGACAGGTTGTTTGTTACTCCGCCTTTGTATGGGGGCCGGTCTCTCTCCGTTTTTTTTTTTCCGGCTCGCGGCGTATTCTCCCCGGCCGCGATCGGACTTTATTCTATCAAAACGGAATTTAATCTACGTCAGGGTGTATGACCATATATTTTTTTTCGGTTTTAACCACATTCCGTTCGAATCGTCTCGCCGTCCAGCTTTTGCACTCGCGGCTCGTGTCCGTTCGTGGTTGAATTATCCTGTTGAGTGTTGCGGTCGCCGTGAAATGTGATCAAGTCCTGAAATCACTGAAATCGTTAATCGGAAACTTCGTCACCCCTTTGAGAGTTTAGGCTGTTCGTGCGTCATACAATCTATCGTTCGCAATTTTTATGGTATACCGGGTCAATAGAAAACGACATAAAACTTCTTATACTTATACCACTGTGGAGTAACACTTGGATTAATGTCCAATGAAGATTGTTATCGCCGATGTTGTTTTTCGAATTATTTTGTCTCCCTTTTTTATGTATTTTTCTGCTATGTGCATATTTTTAGGGTTCCGAGCCAAAATGGCAAAAACGGAACCCTTATAGTTTCGTCATGTCCGTCCGTCCATATGTCACTGGCGTTTTATTCAACAACTACAAGATTTATATAGATTAAATTTATAGTGTAGGTGTTTTATTGTGAGCTGCTACTTAGTTTCGCGGTTAAATAACAAAAATAAATATTGATAGGGGGGCTCTCCATATTAGTGATGTAATGAAAATTTGCGTACGTATTCGTATTGGCAAATTTTATGCGAATTTTCTTCGAAGAGGAACATCCGAAAAAAAAAATAAGTTGTCAATAACAAAAAGGTAAATTAAGCAAAGGAATATTAATTTTTTATTATTTATTACAAAACCTTAAACCTTCTAATTTATACAGTCTTGCAATTATGGTTATCAATTTTTATTAAGTTAATTGTAATCGAACTTCACTTAAATATTTGGTATTGGTTTAGTATTATAAATAATCAGCTTTTTATTAGAATTTACCAAACAAAAAATATGTAATGTTTAACATACATCAAACTAAAACATATTCTTCTCTTATACTTTTATCAGTCTTTACATAAATTGCCTACTATTTTGAACTTATAATAATCTTCTTTTATTAAACTAAATATTAATGAACAAAACAATAAAGATAACTTCTATAAAAGTTCTTTTAGATAAAAATGAAATATATACTTGACATTATAATTATCAAACATCTTCTCCTAATGTTGTATTATAAGTTCTTAGAAAAATTCATTTACAATATGGACTTAAAGTGTGATCATCTTCTTTTATTAAACTGAAAATACTAATATCAAACAAGATAATATTCTACTATTCAACTTATTTGAGCACAATAATTAACATTTTATATATTTTTTAATAGTATTTTTTTATAAATTAATAATCAATCTCGAAACATCGAAATCAGCACTTTCGACGAAATTAAATGGAAGGTCTTTCAACGCAATCATCTCACTAACTTATTCATCAACTGCCAAGGACAACTGCCATCCCACTGTTTCATTTTATCGACGCACTCTTGAAGCGACAGCTGTTAATCTTATACTTAATACTTTTATGGGAAGATGTTGCTATTCTATACATTGCATCCTGTTTTTCTTCGTCACATTTTTCCAATTCAGAAAATTCGATTTTAAGCAATGACTTCAAAAGATTTATCATAGCCGTTGTAGTTCTTTCTTTTGGACAGTATTCATCGTTATCAAGTTTGCATCTAGCTCGTTCATCATTGCAAAGTGTAAAATAAGTCCATGATGCACTAGAAACCTATCTACTCATCTTAAAAAAATACTAAACATACTCTAACCTTAAAATTCTCGTGTTTCTAATAACGATCTTTCATTAAGTAAATATACAACATCAATCGGCCGTCTTCGGATCGGCTCGACAATGCTCGGAATTAGATGCAAACGATGACAAATGCATGCGTGTGAGTCGAGAGCCGAATGAGCTGTCAAAATAAAGCCATAAATAAATGGCGCCAATTTCAAAAGTAAATATTCACATTCGCACATCGCGAATGCCTGAATATAAAAAGATATTCGTCACATCACTACTCCATACATGTAAAAGAAGCTGAAAAAAATTGTTTTCAGGAAATGTCAACATGCAATTCATACTTCGACATTATTTAAAAACTCTTTAAAGTTTCTATGCAATTTTTCTGTTTAAGTGAATAATTTCGGAAATAATCGCTCCGAAAGTAGCAGAAACTGTCTCCCACGCCTCTATTTTCTAAACCGTACGTCCAAAAATACGAAAAAATAAGGAAAATAACGCTTAATAAATACTTTCAAAAAAAATTACCTTAAACATGATCAGATATACTGTTTTTGAGTTGTTGCCGAAAAACTGCGCTTCTTGACAAAAGGACGTAATTGCCATGAAGATACGCTCTTTTGCTGATGCACTTTAGTTTACACTATTTTAATAGTAGTGGTCGACATACCTACTTGTTTTTGAAGTTATAGGTGGCTAAAGTACTCATCAGTGCGGGAAACATGGAAAAAGTGTAATAACCTACTTTTTTCATCTGCAGTGCATTTCTCTGTAATAATGGCTTCGGAACCCAGAACTCGTGTATAGTTTGCGAAAATCCTTGAACTCCTTAGGCTGTCAAACGGGTCATATTAAATTTTATCACCGCAAAAGCTTACATAATATATCGTACGGATGGATGTGTATCATCTCCTTACGTCGACTTGTCCCTGTTCTAGTACTTTTTTTTATGCAGTGATCTCTCTAATGCATTTAAATCATCATCCGTACGTATCGGAACGGCCCGGAGTCGCAATATCCACAGCTATACAACGGCCATCTGCTCGTAAAAAGTAATTGGGTTGCCAATAAAAAGGGTTCTTATTTTACGGCGCGGGCGGGGAGATAGAGGGAAAAAAAAAACGGGGCAAGTGCGAGTTCCCCTCTGGCGCGGATGGTTCTTTAATCTCCTTTTCGCCGCCGCTGAGCGGCTGGATATTCTTCAACTCACGTCCCGTTGAATTGCTTACGATTGTCTCAAGAAAATGTTAAACGTTATTTTTAAATTATATGCTGTATTGGAAGGCATCTATTGTTATCACGATTGTATTAAAGTTTAATATGATTTCATCACAAATAAATTAATTAAATGTGGATGTGAAATAGGAAACTTAAATAAAAAAATATATAGAAATTTATCTAAAATGATATTATTATAAAATTATGCGTAATTTTTATCACAATTAAATGTAAAACTACAATACGAAATGGGTTATATTTGACAGGCTTGCGGTTGGCATGCCAACTTAATATGTATACATGAAGAGATTAGCTTTCGATCGATGGACAAGGGTTGTGCCCTCATCTTGACAACATAAGTAGGAAAAATGAAGCTTTAGAAGAACCTTAAAAGGGTTACAGTACTGTCTCAAATAAATTTAAGTCCTATCTGCTTTTTAATTGTCACATCGAAAAGGACGAATATACAATGCGTTTGTTGTACGAAATATTAACACAGTACTTAACTGCAAGTTCAATATTTTTTTTATCGACTATGGATAGTTTTGGTTTCAGTAAACAATCTATGGTACGCGTGTAGCTCTTAAGGCGATGTCTGTTTGATATTGCTAATGAGGTGTCGTAATACGCATTGTTATAGATTGAAAATTTAATATGACGTCATATTAAGTCAAACATGTATCGAGATTGGTATCAAATGAACGATTTAAATTCAGAGATTTCGAAAATGTATACTAAATATCTAGATCTACACCACCATATAAATCTTTAGGTTATGTGTGCATGTAAGATTTATTTACAAATTTTGTGATAAATATTCGTTTTATGACTCACTTAATCCAATTCCAGCGTTTTCAATTTTTTCTTGTATACTATCCATTTTATGTCCCATTAATAACGTAACAATCGTTAAATCGATCCTAATGAAAATTGGTATACAGTAAGAACATGCCATTGCGCATATGATAGGCAACTGTTTGTCTGTTCTTTAAGATCGGTCACAATATAATTAATAAAATTTAACAACATTATGACCGAACGTGATGAAAATTGTTATACAGTGGGAACATGTGATTTTCCAAATTTTTAAATAAGATGAGCTGCATCTCATTTTACTACACCATATGATAACCATGGAAAAAAATTAATCATTATTTTTCTTTGTTAGCTTTTTTCGTTTGTTTCTATATTGTATATAGTCGTATATTAGTGGGGGGAGTGACCTCGTGGGAGTGCTGTGGTGCGGAAGTGTGTATGTAGTTGTTGGGGTGGAAGGGTCTGTGGGCGTGAACGAATCATTAAAAAAATAGCCGTTGTAAGATTTTAATCGAAATCCAGCGAAGCGGATGAGTAACGGCCAGTTTAAATTCAAAAATATATCATTACTCTGTGACATAAAAATGTATAAATGTAATGAGATCTCTCAATTTAGTTTACTTTTCATAAACTAAGGAATTACTTTGGTATTTATATATATAGAGTTAAAAAACTAAATTCTGGCGATGGAACAATTCATTGAAATAGAAATCAAGCTAGGTGTTTCGTTGAAAGATAATAAAGACACCACTCTATTTGAATAGAAAGAGAGCGGTTACTCCTAAATATATTTGTAAATATTCTAATAAAATTGTTCAAGGGAACATTTTGCTTAATAATTTGAAGAACACGCCAAAAAATTCTATAAAACGGTTGACCTTACCAGCCATCTCTAGAAATACCTACTGTAATATTTATCGATGTGTCTTGATCTTCTGGAGTTGAAAAATATGATTGCCTAAAAGCTCAAAGACTTGTCTTTAAGCTTTTAGAACTCAACAATTCGAGAGACGGTCGTCTTTATAGGCCATTCCTGAAACTTTTTGCTGCTTTTGAGCGCAAAATGTTGAAAATATATACCTAGAGATAAATGGTACAGATAAGTGGTACATTTTTGTGGTTTTGAAAGCTCCCCGATCTCAAAAATATAACGACTTTTGCTCTTAGAGTACAAACATTTAGAGTTATGGAAATGAAACGCTATTTTATTAATTTATAAACTAAAACGGCAATCGGACGGACGCGTAGTTAGAGTTCAATCTGCTGACACACTCGGAAAATAGTCGAAATAGATTCCACCTAAAATCTTAAATGAAAGAAATAATTGAAAACAGCAACTTCCCGATTTTATGAAAGTTTTTCAATTTTCATAGTGGAAAGTCAAAAATCTTGTAATTTACCACGTGCATTCAAAACACAGAAGATTTATACACTTTTACTAAATAATTGTACACCAACTGCTTAAACTGAACGATCTTGATGCTCATAAATCCCGACTAAGCAAAGTAAGCAAATCATTTAAGGGAAAATCTATGCCCTTGTATAATAACGTGCCAGTTGAAATTGAAAATTAGCCATTTTACTAATTTAAACTTTTCGTTAAAAATGAGATATATGGCAAAGGCTATTATACCGTCTCTGAATATCTTAATAAAAAAAGCCCATGAGATTGAACTGCTAGGCTATTAGGTAGCTTCATGTTATTTCTAAGTGTTGTACTAAATTATTAATTACTCAATACTTTGTGCTGATGAGTAAAAAAGAGCAAACCTTGAGTTTCTTGGCCATTCTTCTCATGGTGAATCAGCATTTGGAATGGGTGGTAATATTAATGTCGAATAGAATTCATTTATGACGTATTATAACTGTAATTTTACTGCCCACGGAATAAAGCTATTTTTGACTTGATTCGAATAATATATTGAAAAAATCTCATACTTACTGCCATTAGTCTGAAATATTCACGCTAGAAACTTTTTTGTGTTCACACAAAAATCTCGTACAGAATTCGTCATCTGTCATTCTATTTGGAAACCAGGAAGCAAAGCAGGAAAACTAGACTTCAAGATAACTACAATGAATTTTCTCATTCTTTGCATGATATAGCAGAAAACTGTCTTTTTTTTCGCTTCGTAACTCATCCACACTCTCACACCCTGCGGGTCGTCTGTATGCTTCCCTCGGATGCCGGACCCTAACGAAAAAAAAAACATGGTAAACAAACGGCCCTTTCGTCATCACAGCCGGAATAGTAATTTCCTTTTAACAGACTCTTCGGACGGACAATAACTTTTATAACGGCAGCATAAAGTGTAGCTTGTGCGCATCCGACGATCGATACGCCGTTATGATTTACTTTATCGCTCTTGTACTACCCTTTTACAGCTGTACAATGGAAATTGTTTTGGGGGACTTCGTGGATCTATCTGCTCGTAGTAGTACGACGTATCCTTTTAAGGTTATCAATGACGTCCGAATATAGTTCAACTGGTTTTCGTATATGTTTAATGTCATTATCGCTTCGTTCGTGGCTCTTTTTGGGAGTTGTATAATGGAAATTGTCGATTTTATTGTGAAATGTCTTGAATGTTATTGATTAAGTTTCCTATAGGTGTTCCAGTTTCAATATTATTGAAACTAGAACACCTATCCAGTTTCAAAATTATTGTATATTTGTGAATTATTGCATTGTATTCACGTCTTTGTTTAACTTATATGTAACTATATTCATATTCGGAATATAAATATATTTTTGTTTATGTAACGATTACAACATTACTAGTCTTCTATAAGATTTATAGACGTAATATAAGTTTTTGTTTGAATTTTTTCCTTATCTAAGTCTAGATAAGTTCTAGGTTATGTCAGTGCCTATTCTCGATTATATTACCTAGTCTCTAGACATCGCTTTATTTCAATAATTCACATAGCTCGAATTTGCTATATTTCTGAAAGCAACTTTGACATCCGTCCAGTATCACTTTTACGTCTGCAATACTTTAAAGTGGTTCCACATTTATGAACGCCGTGAATTTTTATTGAATTATTTCGCAATTCGACGGTCACAAGCGTAATGCTTTCAGGGGTGGGCACGGCCGCCGTATATTTCTGGGGTGGTTTACGGCCCGGCCCGGTTTTAACGGCGGCGCGTTTTTATCGTGTTTTTGTGGACGCGCCTTTGGTATTTGCCCACGCGCTCGGTTGCCGTCCAGCGGGAGCGCTTTGTACGAAATGTCATTTGAAGTTGAGGCTGTTTTTTTTTTTAAAGTGCATCGAACGACGCGGCGGATCGACTTACGCCAGTTAGAGTTGTTTTTTTTTATTATCTTTCTCTTATTGAATATGCAGATGTGAGCTTATCGAATCATGGTTGTTGTCTTATTACGATGCACTAATCAGTCCGCTCTGCACAGTTGAATTGGTTACTCAAACGAAACATGTATGAAATTGGATCCAATCTATCTAGAGAAATGAAGTGTAGTTAAAAATAGCCACATTTTGTCTATTCATATTTTCTTAGATATATTTTTTATTCTCATGTGTCATTCTTTTGATCTAACTTTATCTGTAACAATAATCTAAATGTCCTACAAGTCATACCATTGTTTGGACATTGTCCTTCTAGAAGATTACTGGCTGGTTGACTGATCTGAACTAAACTAAACTGAATTGAACTGGTTTGGATTAGACTTGACAGTCCAATCCAGTCCACACTGGTTTGTACTGAACTTAACTGAACTGAACCAAAATACACTGAACTTGATTGGATTGGACTGAACTTAACTGAACCGAACCGAAATAAACTGAACTGGACTGAATTGGACTGAACTGAAATAAACTGATTACTTGTAAATGCTAGATAATTTATGGGTGTCCATTTGCTTTTCGCTTTATACGTTTGCCTATATATAGGAACAGCGTCGTACAACTTTCCAATAACCTTCATAATGTTTTAATCTCGTTTGATACATTTCAAATCATGATTGATTTTTTTTTTTGCGATATTCTGATCGTTTTCCATTTTTTTATTATTCCTTATGCAACGGATCTATTACAAATCGGATGCAATGTATCCGTTTGCCGTTCTTCTGTCATATTTTTAAAGAACTGCATTGCGTTTGAATTAATTTTAGGGCTTATGATATATATCTCTATTATCTATAAGTATTCAACCGAACTTTGGAAGACTAAAAAATGTCATTAGACCGAATATGCTTAAACATATTAGCAAATACAAATAGTAAAAATCACTCTCAAAGTTCACATACAAGAAAAAGCTTATGATTTTTTCTTTGTTTTTTATTGTATCCTAAAAACAATATTATACAATTTGAGTATACAATACACTCTGAAGTAGAACAACAAGTGTTGAAAACCGGCCAAGTGTGTGTCTAGTTTGTACCGACGATCCCGTACTAGAAGAGGACACAATAAATAACATATTGTACGGTGGTACTAAACGCTCAGTACTCTGGTGCGGTCCGCGTACACTCGGTTTTATTTTATTTTTATTTGTCTATGTATATTGTTACATCTAACACATCAACGGATATATCTAACCTTTTAAATATGCTGTTTTCCTGCTTCACTAGATTGAGTCATAACTATGAAAACCCTTTTCGTTTAAAGCCCTTTATTGTTTCAGGTGAAGTATGCGCCGAAAGTAAATGTACAAGTTAAACACGGATCGATTAATGGGAAAATACCTGAAGGAGCGAATGTTGTTGTAGGTGAGTGCCTAGTGTGATTTACTTACCCATAACAAACAGTAATATTTTGTGACGGATTATTAGACTGGCAATTTTTAGAATGTAGCTAGTTAACAAAATGCAATGGTTTTATTTAAAAATTAAATGTTGATTTATTTAGATTTCTAAGAATTGATTGATCAGAGTTTTGTTATAAGAATTTTGTCTGTTAATTCGATCCGTGAATCAGGGAAGCGATGGATCTTCACTGTTGTATTCTTCAATGTCCAAAAGGAAATACGCTGAGATAATTGCGCTGAGACGTAAAGTGGCTGAGTAGAAAAACTTGGACTATGGGTAGAACCATTAGAGTTGGAGTCGACTTTTCCAATACATATCTATTTTATATAGTGTCCATCCATTTATATAAATAAACTATTATATATATTTATGTAATTAACGCTTACATCGATAAAGTTGGAACAAAAAAAATTACCTTTGAATTTTAGAAAGCAAAGCTTGTAACGTAAATGTTTGGTTTCAAGTTTCAAAATATTTTTTATTCAGTACCTACCCCTTTTTTCGAACTTCCTTTGCTAATGCCGTGAACTATCGGAAACGTGGTTTATGTTGGCCTTCCGGTAGCGGGTCAGTTAGATAAATATTTGGTAAAATTTTTGGTGCCACCACAACTAAGAATATTAAACAAAAAAAAAACAAACCACATACACTTAGTAAAGTTGGGTTGACATACGAGAACATGCAATGAGACTTGTACATATCTATCAACATAACGTAACAAGTTCATAATTTTTAAAATATGTGCTTAAGCGCCTAATTGTTTTTTTTATCGTATTTTAAGTATTATCCAAACTTATGTATCAGAGCCTTATTGAATTTTTAGAAGAATATTTTTTTTTTAATCTTCCACCATTTTAATTACAAACATTCGGTTGGATAAATGTTTATTTTTAGGTTTTGTCAAATATTTTTCATACCATTCTCGAGGAACAACCGAGCTTGCGAAACACGAGACTTAAGTGTTGACCGCTATCTATTGACAGTCGCAACTCCAAAGGCGTCACCAGCGCGTCACCAGACTATTGGTTATGAACAGGCTATCTGATAAAGGGAGAGTTTTGGTGATGGGGGGCCCACTTTGTTAAACGTATTTTTAACGAGAGTATAGCGACTGTTTTGAATAAAAACCCTTCTGTCTTTACAAAAATGATGTTCTGTAACGGGTTATTTCTTTGCAGAATGCGTAGCGGATGCGAATCCAACGAATTTGACTTTCAAATGGTACATCAACGAGGAACTTGCACCAGGAAATCATACCACAGAAATGGTAATTTTACTATCATGAAAATTTTTATTGTGCATTAATCGAATATTTAGATATGTTTGGTATATAAGTGGCTCTAATGCGACTATTTGGCAATACATTAATTGAAAACATTCACCAAATACTGATTGCTTGTAATGTGGGGTGTGTAATAGAGTACAATAAGTTTATTTTTAAAACGTTTTCTGTGTGTGGGTTTGTCTGTTTGAACACGCTCAGGGAGTTTTTATAGGTAGTTTGTGTGTAATTTGAAGCAACATAGACAGAATAAGAAAATTATAATATAATTTTCTGATTATTTTCATAAGAAAATTTGAGTATTTCTTATTTCTATTTAAAAAGAATATAGAGCATCAAGAGAAATTGATTTTTTTTATATATATAGATAAAACTTACAAATGTTGCATGATGTAAATGAAGTTATACCTTCATTTTAAGAAGGAAGGAAGTTGTCTCTAATCGTATTTATTTTACTGGTTGAAGACGCAGCATTCTCAAATCTAGATACTTTAAATATTACTCGAACGGTATATTCGATTTGAAAAATGCTTTGAAAACTTTGTTACTGGCAGAGTTATTAAACTGACGTTTATACCTTGCATATCTTTTGTATAATTATATCTTGGCTTACATGAAAAAAAATATATATAATACAATATCACATTAAATCATTATTCCAAGCTAACAGAATTAATTTTCATTAAATTATCTGTGTACCTACGAGAGTGCAGTGGTAGAAATAGTCGCCGACAAGAGGCGAAAAAAATTTTTCGTTCGTGAAGCGCTCACGTACTCCCCGCATTACGGGTCGTTCGAAATATTATCAATTAGAAAATTTATAGATATTCTATAAAAAAAAATACTCACACGCATCGCAGAGTGTTTGACTTACACGCGATTGTTCCAGCACATCAAGAACGTGACCAGGGACTACAATGACGCCATAATAAAATGCGTTGTGTACAACGACGTGGGTAAAAGCGAGGAGTCGGAGACCTTGGAAGTGACTTGTGAGTCTTTTTGCTTCTTTGTTTTGTACAGATTTAAGTTTCCCGTCGTTTTCGAATTCGTTGTGACGTTACGAATTTATGCAACACGGCTTCCACGATTTTTAAAAGGTGTCTCCGGTTCGTGGTTTTCAAATCGGAACGTAACGGGTTATGATTTCTGACCACCGACGAATTGAGGTACAACTTTGTTTTTTTTTTATTTAATTCAAATTATGCTACCCGCTCTATTTCTCAGAGAGCACGTTAAGCCGTCAGTACCTGACATCATCGCCATCCATGACGTCATCCATGACGACACCCTAAGGTCAATGCCCTTCAAACTGATATCAAAAACCCGTGAAGTTGAGTGACGAAAAGTCTGACATAACATCCGAGTTTGTTTATGAATAATATTTGTGTCTATATAGATTTGACTGTCTATGTGTTTCATAATTCATTGATTAAAAAATTGTTTAAGAAATGAATACTGTTTCTCCAATATCTTACATGCTATTTGTGCAGGCTGTACACTGTACACAGGGT
The DNA here is from genome assembly GCA_005406025.1 of Eumeta japonica. Classification (NCBI taxonomy): domain Eukaryota; kingdom Metazoa; phylum Arthropoda; class Insecta; order Lepidoptera; family Psychidae; genus Eumeta; species Eumeta japonica. Next base: position 59,822 of record BGZK01001881.1, read on the forward strand.
AATAGTACCTTGTCGATGGAAATTCTTATTTATTTATTATAGATTTTGATGATTGTATTAAATAAAAATTTAAAAAGAAATAAAAAAATGAATACTCGTCGAAACACATAATCCAAATTCCATCCATGGCGGTCTCGTGTTATAAGATCGAGTTTATACTTTGAGTATACTTTGTTAATATCATATAAGTACATAATTTCAATGGATAACTTAAAATGATATTTATCTATACAAATGTGTGCAGTTGTTGTAAATTACCCAGCAGCATTAGGTTTATTCATGTACGAAGTCAATTATACAGTGTAGTAATGTAAAATAAAATTCCTTTAATCTGTTTAAAAGCTTTGAAACCTAAGAGCTTCCTTGAATCAAATTACCTTGTAACCATTAGCCTACTAAAAATAAAATTATGTTTTAATCTAAGGCAGCCAGTAACTTGGATACTAAGGGGCATTAGTGGGTTTCATACCATGAAAAGTGCTAAGATTTACTATTAAGATATGTTTAATACGTCTTACTTTACGTTAGAAATGTAATTTTTTTATTTTGTTGCTTATTTTCTATTTACTTATTTTGTGCATAAGTTCCTTCCTAGTTAAAAGTTGAATATAACTTAACTTGAAACTTTTCGTTGTAAGCTCACCAATCATTGTCATTGCAGTGCACTTATTTATGGAACAACAAACACCTAAGGGAGTAGTTACGCCCTTGAAACTCGGCGAAGGACACTTAATTGCATGTTGTTACCGAATCGTCTCCTAACTTGGACGAAGTTGTTTGCGTCTATAATTTTACTGTGGATGTTCGTGGTCAAGAAGTCAACAAATCCCAACTTGTTTATCTTCTTTATATAATTATAAAATAAAGGCATGTTTGTATATTGAAGATATCTTATAAATGAGTGCGTCAGACTAACTAGTGGTCACCGAACCCAAAACTATTCATGATTTTTTTACAAATTTTGTTCAGTTGTCTATTCGGGCATCATATTAAGCTACTCAACCAATTTTTTTTTTAATATTTGTCTACAGTTCAACTCAACTAGTACATGTTTTTTCTCGTTAAATTGACAGGTGTCGCATATATACTAACATATTCATTTCGGGTACAGTGTCTGTTGATCCTTTAAAACGAACATAACTTTTTCAGTCAAAAAGTTCTTTCAGCTATGATTGAAAAGAAGATTTTTTTTTGTTTCCTTATGATACATGCGCCCTTAATGTAGTACAATAAAACCCGTACTTTATAAAGGTAAACTTTCCCAGATGTCTTTGAAAGTCCACTATAAATTCTCCTACCATCAACACCTACTTACTACATTGTTTAATACTGGCAGCAGTGTGCTTCAAACTGTCATTTCAAATAATTAACAATTAACGGACAAAGTTAAAAACTAAACACGTCAGAATACGTTGTTACAACTTCACAATTGGCAGTTGACTGAGATAGTCTTAAAGATATTGACATTTGCGACATTAAGTGAATGTCACAAACGCCAATATCTTTAGGATTATGGAAATTTTGACAGGTTTAGGTTTTAACTTTCACTGTTAGCAGTTAACTAGTGCAAACGAGAGTTTGAAGTGCATCGCCGTATAAGTGCAAAAAGTCGCAGGCAGAAGCTAGGAATTCCCTTGTTCTGCTTATGCGTATTCTACCTTTGATTATGTGATAAAATACCGGTGCTGACGGATTGTCCTATCATAGAAATGCATTTATGGAACCTATAAAAACTATCATCACAATGTAGAAATTGTTAATCTGATGCATTTATCGAATGCGCTTAGATTTAATTTTAATATCTCCCAAATAAACTATTGCAAATATTGTTCCGAAGAAAGCTATTATTGCGGCCCTGGCATTAGTCATTCATGACCACTGTTGAGTCGAACTTCTCGTTCTGTATTCTGTCTGTCAGATAAAGACACTGGAATCACAGAGTGAATTTTGATGCGCGATTCGAGTATGCATAGGTTGTGCCTAAAGATGGCTAGACGGCGTAATTTATATAGATATATGTATTGTGCGCATTGACACGTCTAAAATGATTTTCCTCAAAGCGGTCGGCAAATTTAACCGTGAAACCGCTTTATGGATAATTTGTCTATCTAAAGATTACTACCAAAATATTTCAATATTTTGAGCCTGTCTATTCCAAACTAGGTTCCGCCCGACTCCGCCCGCGTAGATTTTTCATATGCAAGTCCTTATTCCGGAGTTTGAAAATTGGACTGGAATAGTCCAGTCCAATTTTCAATTCCGATTCTATTCTTGATCTTGATTACTATTCTCCTTTATAATTATTATGATTATGAATACTCCTTTATGATTATGATTATGAATACTCTTTTATGATTATGATTATGAATACAGATTACTTTTCCGGTTCCACTCTTCGTTCCAAACTTGATCTCGTTCTCGATTTCTGTCCCGATCCGGATAATAAAGATGAAACGATAGACGTGTTGATATTTGTTTACTGGCGCGAAACACTGAAAATTATGAACTGGTTGTGATGAAATCTGTAGAAAAAAAAACATCAAAAAATCAATTTACCATGTAGCCTACATTTCTCTTGTACTAGTGCAAAAAGAATCAGCAATTTCACAGATTACCACCTATACACAAACAAACAAAATTTTCGAATAGATTACTCTTGCAGTAATGAATTCTCGCGTATTTTATTTGAAACTGCATTCACATCATCATCACATCGGTGATGCATTAATACTGCAAATTAAGCTTCATATTGATTATAATTTCGCAAACGATTTACATCAAATATCATCGACCAATTAAAATTCTATTATATAAGATTAAAACGAGAATTACTAATCCCCAATTGTCTCTGAATCGCCGTCCAAGCTGGACTGGTGTCAGGATTGTAACTTATCGAGATGATATCGTGAACCGGATTGAAATTGCTACAGGAGAATCCATGAGTAGAAAATTATTTTTTGTACTGATGTACAAAAAATAATTTTCGTCTTTTTTACTCTGTTTGTACTAAACAGAGTAAAAATGAGAAAAAAACACGTTTTAATATTCGAAATCTACAAATAGTTCTTTTCAAACGATATTTAATCGAGTATAGGATATATTATAATATCGTGGTTACTAAAACGCGTCAATCGTAATTTCAAAGTGAAATGTAAAAATTTTGCACCACGAATAAATACTGGCAAACGACTTTCATAACTGGTGTGCTGGATTCCGTGTTAATAGTGATTTAGTAGTTATTTAGGATAACAGCTTCCGGGGCAGACATATGTATGTACATACATACAGAAAGACAGACGCATATCGAAGTCTCAAAGTAAGGGTTCCCTTTTGACCTGTCAGGTGTGCAACTGTAAAAATAAAATGTGACCTCTCGCCCGTATTTAGATAGCACGTGTACCGACATGCGACCGTTCCTTTTTATTATAGACTCGTGACGTCACACGTATTAATTGACGTCACACGTCCTTATTGACGTCACTCTTGTAACTGGGATAAGTCGAGGGTGGCAAGTTATTTATATAGCTGTAATTTTAGAACATGGAGAAATATCATTTTTAATGGCGTGTTCATATGAGACGTTTTCATATCGTGCGCATAGAGAAAGTGTCATAAATTATAAACAGTAAAATTATTATTATTTATTTAAATAAGAGGAAAAATTTGTATAAAAAATTTATACATCGTTTTTTTAGCACTACCACTCGCCTAAATTAGTAGTCGTGTGTAAGCCGAAATTTTTGTATTCGTTTTTCTTAAACATTCACCAGCTCTATTTTAGTTCAGGAACAAAAATACGATATAAAATTACATGTATTCATTATTATTTCGGTGAAAAATTAAATTTATTCATTATCACTGTGTCGCTGCTTCGAGTGCTCCGATACACATTGACCTAAATACACGTAGGTCACAATCGACATACAAGTTAGGCCAAAGTCCTCAATCCGGCTGCGCTTTCAGACGCTCCCACATTCCGCAACCTGCCGCAGGACACCGAAGCGGAGATAGGATCAGTGGTGACCCTGAGCTGCGACGTGGACGGTCACCCAGCTCCTGAGATCAGATGGCTTCACTACGAGGACGACCACATTATCGTAAGTTTAGGCTGAATTAAGGAAAACAATCTTATTAAACTAAGATTAGCAATTCTTGGAGATATATATATATATATATATATATCTCCAAAAAATATATTACAGGTTAAAATATTACGTAGTCGATATTTTCGAATATTGATCACGTTTTTGCTTGATCATTTTTGGTTTGGAGACGAACCAAGACGGAGATTATATGTGCCGGATATTCAAAAGACTATTATTTTCGTCCAGAAAAAAAATTGAATTACTGTCAAGTAAGTTTTGTTGCAAAAAGTATTGTTTGATATTCGACAACGCAATCATACACTGTACTATACTATAATACTGTACCTGTAATATAAGAGAAAACAACAATATATGTATATATATTTATATATACATATATTATTGTTTTCTCTTACATTACCTCTTACTTATTGTCCTTCCCCGTTTTTTACACCTACCTTCAATATATAGACTTACTGGGTTCTACTGGTTTATTATTGTATATATGTAATAAATTCACAAATCACAGATGAAATACATTTCCATCTGGTCATGATATTTTTAATTATAACCATTTGGCCTTAAAATGTAATAGTGTAACATCGTCACATCTTTATGCAGTCATGGACTCGTACAAAGTGCACAGTAGTTGTTTGTGCGGCGTTAAGATCAAAATCTTAAACTTTTAAGCGTGCTGACTATCTTTAGTCAGGGTTTTAACTTAAGTTAGGGCCGTTTGTGACAGCGCTGCCCTTTTTGAGGTATCTCGTCGGTCACGAATCAGGATAAGCCTTTTACACCTTAAGCATGAATCGTCGAAAGTGTAATTTGTATTATGTAGAAAAAAAATTGTAATGTTTAAATTTTATAAGCATTGTGAAAGGGAAATATCAAGTGTTTTTTATTGTAAATATTCAGTAACCATTTAATGCTGTATTTGTTGTTAATTGTTTATAATTTACGATTTGTTTTATTGAATGCGGGGTCGCAATTTTAATATGCTCAGTTACGACTTGCTTCTGTGGTGAAAAAACGACTCGTTTCTTCATAGTTAAGTTTAATTTGTTTCGGTGAGTTGTTATTGTAGAAGTAAACCGCCATATATTTTAAGCTCACGATATAGATGCAAAAACAGTTGATTTATTTACGATGTTTTGTCGCGGCTTCAAATCTTAAGTCATTCAATCCTAAACAAGACCTTTTTTTAGTGTTTACCTCTACAGTTTGATTTCAACCAACTCATGAAATACTGTCCTGCATTTTCCTAATAAGTTTGAATTATACTAGTCAAAATACAATAATATTTTTTTGTGATTTGTATAACGACAAGCAGAAGCAGTAGCGGCCGCACGAAGAAGCCGATAAATATAGAAGAATAAAATAAATCACTAGACCTCGTTAAGCCGCCCATCTCGGCCGGTCGATCTCTAATGATTGTTAAAGGCTCCAGTCTTTGCTGGACTCTCATCGGGGGTCGATTCAAACTTAGACTTATAACGTTGTGAAAGAAAATTAACTCTTAATACGACCGTGCAAGCCGAATACATAATTTTAACTTGATTATGGTCCTGATTCCACTCACAATAATATCGTTGGAAAGCAGGACAAATTCATTTATAGATATAATCGACGTTTTGGTGTTAACGTCGCTGCAAGTTTCAACTCCCTCTTTGCCAGTTCAAATAAAAAACCATTAGCATTAATTTTAGTACCGACCATATAGACTTGTCAGTATCCATGTTAGTCTAGTATATTAAATAGTACCTGTTCTCTTGTTTATTTTTTAGTACCTAGGTGATCGAACTTTTGCTCGATGTGTTTCGATTTTGTCGCGGAAATAATATAACTTCTTGGGTAAACTAACTATTGGGTAAATTGTGCAATGCACAATTAGACTGTAAAACTTTTAGTTAGACAGTGCCACCTGTCGTTCATATCGTGTACTGCCATTTGTTGTTGAGAACCGATAACACAGTAACGGTATAATCACCACAAAATCCCACAAAACAGCGCTTAAAAAATTGTATTTATTTTTACGTCGTTTGTCCAGAGATAACACCAATCTAGATGAAATTAAAAAGCAAAACTGTATCAAAATAATTATTGTCATCAAAATCATTGGGGTAGTTTCCGAGATAGCTGTGTAAATACTCACTTGATGTAATTAAATATAATTTTGTGCATAATTAAGTTACAATCTTAATAATAACAAAGTGCAATCAATCACACTCCGAGCGATACAATCGTTTACGTTCTCATTGAATTCAAAGCAAATAGTAATTGGAATAGATTCAATATTTGCACGCAATTCGACATAACGTGACCGCACGCTATACGTTCGATTGAGTGCTCGGTTAGACCTGCGATTCCATCGAATCAGTGGAATTGCATGCGATAGTTGCAAGATATAAGCCCTGCTCGAGGAAAACGGCCACGCAATCAAAGTCCATGTTTAGTACAGTGTATGATTGCGTTGTCGAATATCAAACAATACTTTTTGCAGTAAAACGTACTTGAGAGTAATTCATTTTTTTTCTGGACGAAAATAATAGTCCTTAGAATATTCAACATATATAATTTTAATTCCTCTCCAAACCAGAAATGATCAAGCAAAAAAGTGGTCAATATTCTAAAATAGCGACTACGCAATATTTTAACCTGTAATATATTTTTAGTAATTATTTTATTGAATAGATATGGCGGCTCCGCCCGGTAGACTAAAAGGAATTCCTTCATTTGTTGTATAAAGCGATATCGTTTTTATTCCTATTTATTAATAGGAATGTGCCAGCCGCTATGCCCAGATGGATTGAAATAGATTATATAATTTAATTTCTGTCTAGGTAGTACTTCTTGTATATTGATAGTTTGTTTGATTATCAAATTACAGCATAGCACAGAGTTATTTTATATTGTACGTTTTTCGTAATGAAAAATAATAAATAATAAGAAAGAGTTTTAAAAAAATTAATATGAATATTTTATTACTGATGAGTCACATTTAAGTTTGATATAAATTAGAATAATATTATTCCTTTTTATGTACGTCGATTGTGATTTCGTGACGTAACGTGACTAAAGCGACGCCTAAAAGCAGAAAAAGTATATAAAAAAAATTCTCCATTTCCGCTAATAGGCCATTAAGTGATAACGACTTGTAATAATATGCCAGACTGTGACTAGTGCCTTTTTAGGGTTACGCAGACAACCGCAAAACCTTATAACTTTGTTTTATCCATCCGTCTGCGTATTTCATTGATCATTAAATTAATTAAAGCGCAAGCCAGTATACGGGACATATAAGTTTCCGATTTCGGGAAGATGGCAACACCAACAAAAACAGCTATGGTAGTTCATTAATTGACAGCTTTGCCTTAGAATCGGATTGTGGCAAGTAACTAAGGAAGAATTGACTAGTAGGTAACTCAAGCCAACTCACACCACTGACTCCTTTTCTTGTAGAACATGTTAAGACTAGCACCGGATGTCCTAATTCTATTGATGATAACGGTCCTTAGGGTCCACTCGACCCTCACAGCTGGGAGCTGATGAGCACCGATGATGAAATTGAAATGTCAAGGAAGGCGTGCTTCAGGAACAAGATGATTGAAATATTACACGACTCACCACCACAGTTTTGGATAATATCATGGCCCTTCTTTTTTTTATTTTCATACAATCACAAATAAACCGAAGAAAGTAATAATTATCTCAGGATGTACGTTTAGCGACACTTATTAATTGAAAAAAACTCAATTTTAATTACTTAGCCATCGTAAATGCAATTTGAAATTTGGTACGAAAACCGCGAGTACAGAATTCGCATAATTAATGGAATTTGATGTATATTTAAGCTAAAAAACCACTTTACACGAAAAGTATCAAAAAATATATTACTTATGAAATCTAGTTTGATCGTTTATACGAAATTTCAAGAATCATTGGACTGCGAAATGACGTGAAAATAAATTATTTGCCCATATCGTCTTGGATTCCACATAATAAAATAAAATTTATAGCTGGAATGTATGTGTATGCTTGCACAATGATTGGTTTGAATTTTTTATGTTTTAAGTTATATAAAGGCGTATAATTTTGTTTTGTTCGACTATCGTACAACTATTTTAAAACGATTTCCTAATATAAGGATGAATAGTTATACAAATAGAACAGATCGAAATGCGCTGGCGTTTCGTATAAAAAAAAGTACAGTCAGTGGCGAAATGTAAATGCAACGTGCGCAATTTTTGATATTGTGTGACATTTGATTATACGACAGTATAATCTCGATTTAAAAAAAAAATGCTTTCTTATGCACAAGGATTTGAATCTGTACTGAGATGTGACCGGTATAGTCCAAATTAACCTGCCTAAAAGCCTCTCACACCACCTTCTTCTGACCTGAAATTTAACAAAAATATGATTTGCTCTCCACGTCCTTCTTTCAAATATTGTTCTGGCTAAAACCCGTCAGAAAGAAGACGTGGAACGCAAACAAAACTTTGAGATTCGTCAAAATGAATTGCTTTAGTTGTGTGAGGTTGGAGGGAGGGCGGCCATCCCACTCGTATCAGTAACCAAGTAAAGTGAGCTATCTGGAAACTTCTTGAGTTTGTGTTAATGCTAGAAAACCACTATTCATTGTAATAATTCCGACAGTCCGTGATTAGGCTGGGAGTTAGAAAAGGAAAACAAACACGATAAAATATTATAATGCAGAAATAACAGCATTGATGTGACCAGAATTGATTTCACAGCGCGTGGGAAGGACGCCGAACCTGACGATAACGCTGGACACGCACACCTCCGGCCGGTACATGTGCAAGGCCACCGTCGAGGGCTACCCGGACGTCGAGGCCGACGCCACGGTCTACATCAAAGGTAGCGTCAAAAAAAAAAAAAAACGAGTGGTGTCGTGGGACACCAAATAGGAACGAAGTTCCTTATTATAAAAATATTGATTTCAAGTTCTGTTAGAGGTATGAAGACAATAATTATTCGGAATACTTTTTTATTATGATTTTTTTATCGATAAAATTAAAAACAATGAATAAACTCAATGACTATAAATATAGTATATACATTGTATAAAAATTAAAATTTCAATTTTTGAAAAACATACTGCATTCCTGATTGCTGTGTATTTATTGTTCACCGACATAACATCATTTGTCGCGGTTATTTCTCGTTCTTTATCTTGTACTGTACATTGTCGGAATGATATATTTATGAACTAAAAAGAAAACAGCAAAATATACTATGTAACTTTGACATTGTTCAATAATAACCAACAACTATAAAAATATTTATTAATAAATAAATTATTAATTAATAATTTAAATGAATAAAATTCATTTTTATTCATTTTAATTGTATAATTAATAATAGTAATAATTAAATTGATGTCAGAAAAATTAAATACTGTTATTGTATACAAAATTTAAATAGACTCAATAATCTCATAAATAGAAAAAATTTAAGTAATGAAAAAACACAAGCCACGCTTAGATCACGAAACGTTAGTGGAATGATATAATAATAATAGCAAATTGCAATAATAATAAGTCATCACGTAGACTATACATTAGACACTATATAGCCATCATACATAGACTATACATAAAATATTTACGATTTTTTTTAACGTTACGGACGTTTTTTTCCGGCTAGGGTATCCTCCGCAAAGCCCCATTAGGAACTTCGTTCCAAACACATTGTTTCCTTTAATTATTTGATTCTCCATGGAAATACAACCGAATTATCATTAAAGTCAAAGCGACAGATATCAAGATGACAATGCCAAAATGACAGATGTTAAAGTGACCGATGCAAAGTGACTCGGTCACCCTGACGGCTGTCAATGTAACAGATGCAAAAGTGTCGTGTGTCGCGGTGACAGCTGTCAACGTGAAAGCTGTTAAAGTGACAGTTGTAAAAGTGACAGATGTCAAAACAAATGTTAAACGTAAAATAAACCCCCTTTCGTGTTTCGACAGGTCCTCCCAAAATCTTGTCAAACCGCACACAGTTCGGCACACAGGGTGACAGTGTCAAAGTAGAATGCGCCGCGTTCGCCATACCCAGGCTGGAGAGCATCGTATGGTTGTTTGATGGCAAAGAGATAGACTCTTTGCACGATCAGGTAAATATTGTTTTGAACGTTGTATACGGTGTAGATTTTAAGTGGCTATGATTATTCGTCCAGTTTTGAAGTGTAACTTCCTAGACGGAGATGCGACAGTAGGAGATTTAATTTTAAGGATTCGTGACGGTTAGACACATTTTGTTACATGAAAGAGAAGAAAGATGTAACGCTGAGAGAAGAAGAGAAAGAAAGAAATCTATGGGGAGGGTAGAGCTATAACGATGCAAAGCGTTACAATAAGATAGAGTTGCGCATGCGCGCGTTGTAGATGTAAGCTTCAGACATTATATATGAATAGTTGAGGTACCTCGCGTTGTTTAGTTAATATTTATGAATACGTTTTCTGATTATTTACGTATTTTTACGTTCATTTACTACAATTGTTAGAATGTATCTGAAAACAGTTATTTAAGAAGTTTTACTTTTATTACGTATTATATATAATGTTGCACGCGCATTTTTTGTTATTAAGGAATTATTTTAAATAAGTAATAAAATATTGAGCCTAGTTAATATATTTTTAATTAGTATTCTAATAATATGAATGTTTATATATATAAATTAAATACATGTTAAGAAATACGAATCTGAAATAATTTACTCTGAAAAGGTACACTTTAGTAGTAGGCTGATTAAAATCTGACACAATGATTACACAAAGCGTAATACAAAATTATTAACATGTAAATTGTATGTGACCTCAATGTAAAGTATTTCATTCTGGAATGTATAGTGTATTTTTTTTTAATCATAACAAATTTGACTTTTTCGAAAATGTATATTTTTTTGATTCATCGATTAGAAGCTTTTATTACTTAAAGAAACGCCTCACATTTGGTCATTTCTTTGGCAGGACTTCACGTTCCAGGAGGATTTGTCACCCGGCGGTATAGTGAATTCCACTTTATTGATAAGAGAAACACAGTCACACCATTTTGGCACCTACAAATGTAATGTCTCCAACGAATACGGCAGCGACAGCTTAGAAATCGCACTGAAGGCCAACAGTTAGTATGACGTCACCTTATTACTGTATCGCCACACGACCGCGCGACGTATGCCCGTGTTGCCATAATCGCGTTGTTATTGTATCACTAAATTGTCGGCAGTATGAAATAACGACATTACATAAGCAACTCACTGCGATAATTATGCACAACGTTACTTTAAATACGGTAATTTTCATTAGAAATAATGCATATATAATGGGAAATTAATAGGGAAATAGGGAAATTACTACAAACAGACAAAGTTTTGTATAACATTTTCAATTAAATAAGAGAATTAATTGACGTCCCGATGTGTGGTTTACGTTTCTGTATTATTTTTTATATACACAGATATAAATATGAAATATAAAACTATATTCGTTCGAATGTTTTTTTTTAATAATTACACCAAAAGGGCATTTTACATAGATGTCATGGATTAGAATATAGTTTATCTTCTTTTTTTATATACAAAAATGTAGTTACTTAAAAAATGGTATTTAGTAACCGCGAGCTATATATTTGTTAATGTAAATTATAAACAAAATAAGAAATGTAAACAAAGATAAAACGAAACAAACAACACTGTAACGTCTTATTATTGTAATATCATGTTATATTCAATCAGCTTATAATGATTTGGCGAATAATTTTTAACTGATGATTGAAAAAACCATCCCTGAAATATAAAAAAGCAATTTCGACAAAAAAAATAGTTATGTTTTATGTTTATTGGAAAAAAAAACTGGATTAAAGAAAGAATTTATTTAGTAACCGTTCTGATTTATTTGAGTTGTGTTTGCAGTTTATACCTTAAGAATTGATATTCATATATAAGCCACTGTGCGTCTATTGGATAGTGAGCGAAAACGAGTGTTGACAAAAAGAGAAATCGTTACGTTGCCCATCCGTGCAAAACATTTGCACATCTTGCACTGAACGCTTGTATTTTTCTTCCATTGCTGATTTATAGATGGACAAGTTGAGCTTTCAATGTGTATGGTGCTAAACCTGTATCCATTGCTACCTATGGTTTACTTTGGAATTTTGAAGTTCCAAAATTTTACGATACACGTATACATAGAAGTATATATAAGCTTCCGGTATTATAGGAGGTGCGATTATTCACTCCCTTAAGGAGTAAACTCTATTCGCAGCGTCGAAGTTGTCACGTTCCATTTTTTTTATGTATAGAAACGTTCCCCCTGCTGTTGATACTGTTCGGAGTCATGTCCGGCACGGTGATGGTCACGGCCATGATCATGCTGGTGATCCTGTGCCAGCGCAAGCAGAGGAAGAGCAAGCCGGCGACCGTCACCGAGAAGCCGGACGTGACTGTGACCGCCGAGGAGCTGTACAAGGAGAACGACAGGAACTCCAACATAAGCGACCTGAAGCTGGAGCTGCGGCAGGCCAACGGGAACTGTGAGGTGGTGAGTGTTCGTAACTCCTCAGCCCTCAGTGACCCGTATCACTTTTGAGTCCCTCGATATGAAAAAAGTTAGAGCCCCTCGAAATAAAAAGACCGTGGGAGGGTGTGCTCAGTTGTGTGGTGATGAAAGTCTGGCAGGTTCTGTGTCCATTGTCGGTTTTTTGAATAATTAAAAAAATATTTATAATAGAAACCGTGCCAATAAACTATTACGTTAGTTGCTGACTATAATTCACGGGTTTCGGGGAAAAAAATTATGCTAATATGTGCTTCAATATTCATTTATTTGTTATTTAAATACAATAACATTTTTTTGTAAACATCTTTATCAATAAAATCTTGCTACGTCACAAGATATAGAAATACATCGGATTGTAGACGTACAAGCGTAGTCAATTAGCCACTACAATTTTATTACTTTTTGCTAGTAGCTTTGGCGCTTAATAGAAAAGTTCGAAACATATAATGTGGCACAGAAGTGCAAGTTTTCTGGAGTACAAATGCAGTGGTTATGATTTTTTGGCTGTTTAAATTATTCGCTTCCTATATATTTGACATGCGCACGCATTCCTATATTTTTTCATAGTTTAAATAGTTTCTGCCTCGAATACGATTGTTTATTACGGGTCGTAAAACCGTATTCGATTTTTCATGAATTATCCTATTAACTTTTGCAATACTTTTGCCTGTCTTATGCATAAACTTGACACCAGAGCGCTTGAACTTCAGCGGTAGTGATTCCTCTATATTTCGTGCACGCTAGTTGTATACTTTCATTTGCCAAATTAAATAATGTAGTTGATTTCCCATAACCACTTTGATTTTTATTTACAAAGCCATTATTTTTAAGCTACTCTCATAAATATTATTTTCTAATATATCTCACACTTAAATGTCTAACGGTCACGTGCTCTCCGTTCGATATGATAATTATTTTTTTAAATGCAGCATCGAAGCCATCCATCATTCAACAACCGACTTGTACATCTCGTGCCTTGTCAACAGGATTACTCGAACACGGGCTCCGACAGCACTCTGTGCTCGAACGCCAAGCTCGGCAGCGGTATCCCCTTAGCCGGTTCCGTACCTCTGTCTTCTATCAACCAAAACAACTACAATCCTTATAGGTATAGCAACGACTACAGCGACCCCGCGTACGCCGACTGTTATAAGGTGAATATTTTTTTTTAATCCAATTGAAGGTATTTTTCTTTTTAAGAAACAGTGAAATTAAATATATTTCTTTAACTGTACAAGTAGGACCATCATTTTGATCGCCCATAACTTCGTTGTTATTCAACCGATTTCGGTCGTAATTCGAGTTTTCATTAAGATGTGTTGTGAACTTAAAATTTATTATGCATACCTTGTATTTGTTATATCGGTCTATCGGATTGATAGTTTTAAAGCCTCTTCCACCACCTCCTTATATACTGACTTTTAACGAAAAAATAAAATTTGAGTACCTTTTGAAGGGTCATTAAGGCTAAAAATAGTTAAAAACGAGGACGTGAAACGCAAAACTAATTTTAAAAATGACTTTTTGTTAAATGTAAATAATGGCTGCCCCTGAGATTATTGCTAAAGGCATAGCTCAGCAAAAACTGAACAAAATGTATTTATGTGTATATTGAAGAAAAATTATTAAAATTGAGCAATGAAGTTAGTAAAATAAAAATCTTACTAATAAATAAATACAGTTCAGTTGTATTCCATAGTAGAGTAACATAGAGAATTTATTCTATAAAATTTGTATGAACATATTTCATTCAATAGCAAATATCATAGCGAAGCACGTCAAATTTCATTAACAAAAATGCACCACGGACTACCATCTCAGCATTTCTAGATCGCACTTGCCTGAATTTTCATTCAACTCAACTCAGCTATGAGCAATCACTTTAGTAAAAGTTATATATATTTAAGAATACAGTTGATTTAGAGCAACTTTCACATTGTAATTCAATATTAATGTGTGTACCAATAATTAGAGAAATGATTTGTTAACATCCACACCGTATACCAATTAGTGAGTCCCTGGAAAAGCAACCAAGAAGACTTGTCCCAATTTCCATAACTGACAAACGTAATTTAGATACTTTTAAAATTAGAAAATTTTTTTTTTAGTTTAAGTTATTTCAATCATTCTCTTTTTGCAAAAGAACTAAATAATAAATTTTTAAGAAGAATTTAATTTAATAATCTTAAAATTATTTCCTATAGAAACAATTTTTTTTTATATTGTAAATAGATTCGTGGTAGCATTTTTGGTAACTTTAAAATTATCGGAGGTCAATTATAAATCTCAATTTTTTTCTCCAAAAAACGGTATAGTAAAATGTATATTAGTCTGTTTTTGTGTTCGAACCGGCTTTATGAGTTATACCTTTTTTTTATCATCACCTCCATTGGTTGCTTACTGTTCAACGTCGCCACAGCGACGATGATGAGACACTAATTATGAAAACTTAATCTTTTCTCTTGTCATATCTTTTCCTTTTTTTTTCCTCCAAAGGTCAACGGCTACGGCAACGGATATCAGTCGTACGTCCATTACGGGCCCGAATACGCGCCGGCCGCTTTGCGTGTCCAATCGCCTACGCACAATAGCGATAAACTTACGCCTAATAGGTGAGCTTTAAATAATGTATCGCTTATTGGAGCTTTTACTTCATCGAGATTCGTGTAATTTCAGCCTGTCCGGAGGCCGTAAACGACGCGGTTTATGTTAGCATTAGTTATATGTATTTCGTTTTTTCTGTCTGTAGTGAGCTTTTGATTAAATTTAAAATGGTCTCTTGTCAACTTTATTGAATTGTTGAAGGATTCTAAAATGAAATATAATATTAGGTAAATGAAACAGTTTTAATTTTCAATTTTGTGTAATATTAGTTACATAAATTTTTATTACTTATTTTTAGACATTTGTACAACTTTGATTCAAATATCGTAACGTTTTGTAAACATTTAAAAAACAAAGAAATAATGGCTTTTATAATATGGCTTTTATGAGGTAGGGTTACAGGTACTTTCATTTTCAATCGTTTTAGCAAACACAACTACGTAAAATTGAAATCAGAGATAACGCGCCGTTTACACGATCGTCAGCAAAAAGTGCACATCCTTGGAAAATCACGATTTGAAAATTGAACATTAATCCTCAGGTCTGTGAACGGATCCCTTCCGAGGAGCGTGGATTCGACGAGCACAGTGCAATACAATCCGGGGAACTCCCAGAGTAACTCCCTCCAGAGGTCCATAGCGAAGAGGGACAGCAGCAGCGCCCTGAACAGCCTCGGCCTGCCACCTCCCGGTAGCGAAGGTACATAGATCTAACTTGTGTAGTGCGTGCGAGATATGTAAAGTTTGATAACTTCCTGCGGAGTGCTGTTCGTGTTTGTAGCTTCAATTATATTGAAGCCTGTTAAATTCCTGCGAGCCTTTATTTTAGGGGATACAACAGCTTTATATATTTTTAATTGGCATTTAACCGTCCGCTTCGAGGGGCGTAAATTAAAACTGACAATGATATTTTTTATAATTTAAATTCGCACACGGTTTCGTCCATGTGAACGTGGAAAGAGTTTCTTCATATATCGTGTCCATCGATCGATTAGGGATATCAATGCTAACCCTAATCCCAGACATATTCTTGATTTAAATTCTGGTTCCAATTTTCAATTCGCTACCATTTTCATTTCTTATCCTGATACCCGTCCCTATCCAATCCCGCCTCTATTTTCAGTGGCACTCCCTTGACGATCCTATCTTTCCTTGAATATTCCCAATTAGCAATAGAAATTACCATTTTAATAGATAATAAAAAAACATTTTTTGTAAAAACTTGTCCTTGAGCATAAAGTAGTGAAATCGATTGCAATTTGCAATTCGCAATCGATTACCCCCTTTTTTTGTTCAATTGCAAGTTGTCGCACCACATTTTTTTATCTCAAAAACGTATAACTTCAATTCTTACGCTTACCGTTTGTCGGTCTAGCCAATGTTAGCTTATTTTGGTTGGTTGAATTCAATAATTCAACCAACTGCTACCAATGCAGCTACAGGCAAACGTTGCGCGCATAAAAAGCGATTATGTTTATATGTCCCAATATAAAAATTAAATATATCATTATTTTTATTATTTTCATTGTTTATGAGCAAAAATTAAGAATTCAATACAGCTCGTATTAAGAGCTTTCATCATAAACATATTATATAGTACGAAAATTAAAAACGAGTTGCATCGATCGCTTATAGCGAGCTCTTAGCTTATCGGTTAGAAGAATTCTATTTTTGTCTACAGAAAGACCGTAATAGTACGAGGAACACACGATTCCTGAATTCGTATCGACTTGTCGCGACGACGTGACAAGTTGAAGTAATTAGGTTACATACCCATAATAACTGGGGTCTGAAATATTTATTAAGCTGTGAACCCCTTTATTATTCCATCGTGTGACGGTCACTTAAAAATGTATCAACTCTTCGAATCAAGTGACCTATTTATTATCACTGTTCCAGCTAGTCAGTTCTGTTGGTCACAATTTATCGTCGATTTTCCGTCAACTCTATAATTTACAATCTCATCTACCTTTACTGTCGCGAGGGTCTCAAGTTCAGTCAATCGTGCAATCGAAAGAAATGTAATTCCTTAACCCCGAAGTGATGGTGGAAGAAGTTAATATTCCTATGCAGCTCGGAATGGAAGTGACGAGATTATACAGCTGGCTGACTTACATTCAACCGGCAGCTAATAGGAAAAATAGAAAACAGGAAAGCTAAATAGAAGTTATTAAGGATAAGCAGAGAAACATCGATAGTGGGTTTTGAAAAGCGCCTCACATTAATTTGTGTTTATTAACGAGATACACAATGAAATACCACATATTATTACTGGCGCACTGGCATACTATTCGAGAAATCAGACCTTGAGTATTGTGCTACATCCAGCATTCACCCAATGTTCTAAGTCATCCATATGGATTACATCTTTCTGCCTAAGTTTGAGCCTGTGTATCTAACACTCCGCTATGTATCTTCATTAACAACGGCGATGGAAATTTCTCTTAATAAACATTGAGACTAATACAAGGTTGTTGTCTTATAAGTTCTAATTTACAAAGTCTTTCTTGATATACAGACGTCTTAAACGTATCATCTTTCTTGTCTTAAGCTACATTCCCACAACGCATTTATTGTCAGTAGATAACAAACGAACAACTTGTCCTTTGTTTTTCGAAACCGAATGCCTTCCAATTCTAAATCTTGCAAAGTCTTTCCACGTATCAAGTCTCTTTGTGGTTCAGATCGATTTATTTTTGCTAGAAACCTAGTAATACAGTATGTATATCTAGATTATAAATATAATATGATGTGCTCTTTAGTTAGTTTACGCTAAATCGTTAGCTAAGTCTAGAAATAGACTTAAGCCTTCGTTCTTGTAAACGATAATCATTCGGTATTAGAAACATTTTGACGAGCTTGCATGAAATGATTGATGGATGTCAATGAAGCAATAGAAATTTTGCAAAGTACGCACCATGTGGAAATTTATAGTCTCTGCCTATCGTTCTGGTGAATAGGCGTGAGTTTATATTATTATTGTTATTAGAAACGTTTTGTAACTTTTAGTGGGGTTTTGTGCTTTTATTCAAAACATCACCGACATACCGTATCTCCGCATTTTAGGTACGTTGCATATATGGAATCGTAAAACTTTTAACAGATCCTAAGTGTTGTATTTTCTATTTAATATTTTATTTTACATTTATTATATCATATTAGTCATTAAATATTATAAATTAGTGTCTGTATTGAATTTGGGTGTTTCTATGCATTATGCGTATGTGTTTACAAAATAAAGGATACATGTATTCTATCAACTCTCTGGTACCCACAGTACAAATCTCGTTGCTTAGTTTAAGATCGGATGTACTGCAACTGTGGCTTCAATGACCTGGTTGTTTTTGAAACTCTAAAAATGAAGCGGTAATAATCGTAAAAGGACAACTTTCAAATATCTATTTAAGTACAACCTTTGTAAATTTCACTAATATATTTTATGTAGCAAATAAAAAAATATATATATATATATATGCAAAATGAAACCAATCATTAGCATTTCCTGAATATGACTCCAAGTCGAATCGATGGAAAATGTGCTTATTCAGGTACTATGCAAAACGACCACTTTTCACAACATTGACACGATCAAGTACGGTGTCGTTAGATTATTCTTTTCGTCTCTGAAAAGCTGAAGCAAAAGCTCAGTTGCCCTCCGAACGTTGTTACGGCGCGACCTTGGCCCGATAATCCCGGAATGCGGCGCGCGAGCACACAGCGTATTGAGTTACTTCCGTTTTAGTACACAAAGCTATTTCCTTTTTTTCGGTGGCTGACTAAGAAATCTATTCGGAGCAATCGAAGTAAATATTACGCCCGCGCCGGTTGATTTATAGTTCGAAATGAGGTCGGACAATCGATGGGCGTGCGCGTCGCGGCGGCGGCGGCCGATGCGGTGTTTTATGATAAGCCCGGGTTGCATTGATCGTGGAAATTATATACTCGGCGTTAACACTTCACTAGGTATTTGTCCGAAAACAGTTTTATGTTCTGCAGTTAAAATTAAATTCCTCAGAGTTTAACAAACTAAATTGTGTCTTAAAAAAAATTTGTTTGAAATCGTACTTAAATTCAATGTTGACTTAGATTATGATAAATTGATTAACATAAATTTGTAAAGAAATAAGAAGTAACGGTTTTTAATACATAAAATTATTTTTTTAGAAGTATTTCGGAAACAATTATTATTTTATTTAATTAATGTACGGAACCACATGACTTGTCTAGTTGATCTCATTTATATCAACGATAAGACAAATCATGTGTTACATACAACAAGATGCGTTAGGCTGATATTATTTCTTACGCTAAAAAAATAATTTTGAAAACCATTTAATAAATGAAGTATCAAAAATCAAAATTAATACTAAACATAGTTGTCGTCAAGTCAAAGTTAATTTTTTTTTTCAACTGGGATATTAAAGCAATACCTATTATATCGCAACGACCGCAACATCCACGGATGGGCCATTATATAAATTAGCCTCGCTCGAATTACACGCCCGTTTTGTGTGGACTACAGGTGTCAAATAGTATTCGTCCTCGATAAAAATCGATTCTCATTTTGGGAGTGTTATACATCGTAAAGACAAATTCTTCTAGATCCTTCTGTTATTACATTCGATATTGTATTCTAGAACGACAGTGGTTCGGTGGTTGAGAGCGTCACCTCCGAATCGGAAGGTACCTTTTTCGATGCTGACTAAGAGAGAATTGATCAATGACTTTTTAACTCAAGTCCAATTTAAAAAACAGTCATTAAGCCGCTGGTCCCGGCCATTATCATCGCGTTTGTTACAATTCTGATTAATAACTCTCGACCCGCATCGGTTTATCCTAGAAGTTTTTAAATCTTAACCCTTTAATTTGTAATAATAAGAATTTGTAAGGGTACGCTTAAGCCGTGCAGCGATCCAAAACGTCTAAACAACAAACAAGAAATAGGCGTTTTTAATTAAAATTGTCGTTAAACCATGACCAGTGGTGATTACTAGTAACAAGTCGGTGATGATACTCACAGAAAAAGAAGTGTTTACATGTTCTAGAAGCGACTTCCGCTGTTTAGGACTTGTAGCATCTTACATGCCTTGTCTTATTTGACAAGGCATCTAAGATGCTACAAGTCAGCGGCTACTTCAGATATTCCAAATTATATCACGACATTTTAAAGGATAGAATTTAAATGGTACAACATGCACTATAGCGATGGTTGATTAGTGGTAACCAAATGGTGTTCGTGCTTAGATTTGAATATCATCAGTTTTAGAGATGAAAGAATATATATCTTGTGAGTAGCAGCTAGTTTGAATGTAAAGAATTTATATAGCTGAAATGTATAAGAGTTACCAGAAAAATTATTCTGCTAATATTTTTATGCAGTTGCTCTACATACGAAAATAAATACATGTTTGCAAAAATAAGTAAACGTGATCTTATATAAAGTTGTGAACCAAAATACAAAAATCTTATATTATTTTATGACTTTTAGTTGTCATAAACGTCGCTGGCAATGTATAATTAGTAAGTTCACAATATACTATTATGTGTAAAAATTTAATATACTTCTGAAGGTATTGAACATAAAAAAATATTAATTAAAAATAAATACATTTAAATTTAGCATACCAGGATTTTGGAACATTATATGTTTTAAATATTTAAAAAAAAAAATTATGAATAATATCAATTAAGAGAAGAGAAAAGATTCTTCTTATCCCTGATCCCGATCCTAGACAAAAAACTTTTACGTCGACAGCTATACCAAACAGGACTGTCTTAGAAAATTGTGTGCAAGAAAACTATAAGTCCTTCGAAACCACAAGAAATTCAGTAGGCACCATTTTTCAGCCAATCGGATACCAAACGGGGTGCTGTCGTCGGTGGATGTGAGGTTTGCGGCAACCTACGGCAACCCGCACTTGAGGACCGCCACCACGCTCGGTGAGTGAATTGTTTAAACAATTAAATTTGTACAGAATTATTTGTATAACAATAAAAGGTAGTGTGCACGTATCAGTCTGCGAGTGTGAGAGGTGAAACTTCTGTAGGTTGTATCTTATTTTTATTTCGTTGTTTATAATAATTAAGGTAAAAGTAGTTTAGGCAAATATTTTTTTTTTCGTTTTTAATGAAAGCTATTTTATTAGGCAGATGAGTACAAAGAGTCAATTTTATTGTTATAGTCAATTCATGATGACGGAGTTATTATTGAAGATTATTTTATTAAGAATAATTAAGAATTATTGAAGAATATTTTTTTTTATGATAGCTAAAATAAGAAACGTATATTTTACATTTAACATAATTTAGGTGCGTTGTATTATTTTTTTCCTCTGCTTGATGAAAGAAGTTTCACTTGGAAAGTAAAGCGGAATTAAATTAAAAATTTCTTCTTAATCGATGCCAGCGATATAACAAAGGATAAATGTACATATTTTTATTATCATTTTTAAAATTTTGCTTACTTAGAAGGAAATATTTTTATAATGAAACTTAATACTTTCACGAAGTTCTCGCGCAACGTTCAGTATAATTTCAATACCATGAAGTTAGCCATTAAAAAAGTGTGACAGGTATATTTAGAGCAAAACTGACGTATCTCGTATAGCTTCACTCGCAAGTTCCTCAATCTAAATATCAAAGCTAGATCAGCATACGCACAGCGAACGTCAGAAATTTCAGTGGAAGACACGCAGAGCAGCGCCTCTATGCCTCCCTCTTACAAAATTTTAAGTCTATATAATGAAATGTTATATTTTGTTTTTTATATTAAAGTTTTTGAGTAAGTTACAACAAGTGAAACGATTATTGCCAAATCGATGGTTGAATTTGAAAGATTTTACAAAACCTTATTCTTGTTTTGCACATTTTTTGAGTAGTCCGAGAACTGATCTCATAAACGACTGTAAGCGTAATTGCTTCCAAGAAAGTAAAAGTAGATAATTTTTCTTGAGGTAATTGTTGAAGTTTGTATAATTTTGATAATTTTAATAATACAATCAGTACAGAAAAACTCGTTGGATTTCTTGCGTATTTACTTATTTCGATGATATTTCATATAATTTATAATTAATAATAAATTATGAGGCGAAATGACGTCCCGGCTAATTAAATATTTTTGATTTATTAATGAAATCTCTGAAAGGGTTAAGCCAAGTTACTGCGAGACTTTATCCTTTTATAATTGTATATTTATTTTAATCGTGCTAAAGTATCACTTCTAAGGCACTTTCATTATCATACATATTGAATATTTTTCTCATGTTTTTAACGCACGCTTCGAGTTAGCGAACGAACTTAGAAAATACGTGACGGTTGCGTCACACTGCCTCGTCAAACCAGCGTAATTCGACACTGCATCACGGCGCACCTCACTTTTCTTCTGTTGAAACGTGCTGCTTCTATAGAAGAAAATAGTATAGAAGAAAACCATCACAACAACCGCAAAAGAAGAATATAGAAATGCGCTGTTTTCTTCTTTTACGGTAGTTGTGGATGGTGGTTTAAAGACCAATTATAGACAGTGCTTCTCATATTCTCTTATGGCAGATAAATTCCTACGCTATGTTTTTCTCATAAAATATAGATGCTAAATGAAGCGTAAGTAGTAAGCTATACTAAACATTAAATATATGAAACTTATATAGCTTTAATATATTAAAGTATTATTTGCATGTACTTTATGCCTGAAAAATAAGAAATATTTAAGCACTTTAAAAATATTTAATCACTCTTTCATTTCAATTGTTACCTATTGGAAATTTTACATAAGTTACTATAATATTCCTATCTATTCATCGATTGTATAATTACTATTCATTTTCTGATAACATAAAAACGTACATTTGAAGAGCTCTTCAAATCAATCTTTTAAATTATGCTAATTTTATGTTAAGAACAGGAAGAATTGAAACAAGAAATGTATTTCAGGTTTCCCGAACACGGTCAACACGGCGAAGCCGGCGTCGACGCCGGCGCCGCCCCCCTACTCGTCAGTGAGAAGTTCCGTCATTATTCCATCAGGTAACACGGCACGAGAAAAACTTGATTATACCGTTGCGAACTTCGAACGATAACATTTTGATGCAAAAGAGCGGCTCTACGTGAAGTTTTTAAATGTGACGGAACTAAGAATAATATTTGAGAAGAATCACAATGGAAGTTTGTTAAGAATGACCACTTAGATACTAAAGGGTAAATTAAGACGCCAGGAAATTGTATGTGTTTTTAGCTGTCACTTAAATGGAAATATACTAAGTGGTTAATGTTATTGAAATCGACATTATTTTAATGAAATCCACCAGTGACTAATATATTTGTTTAAAACTATCACCAACGTTTCGCAATACTATGATAACATTTTAAAATTAATTAATCCTTTTCAATAAAAAAACAACACGGAATTTTAATTCTTATATATACATATTTTTGTAGCAATACACTCACAATTTTTGCACTTGTAGTGTTACCATTCTAAGACACATAAATGGGGTGGTGTGTTGTCATAACTGGCAACGATTGTAACAATCGGTGGTACTGGCAAGTCCAATGGTCTAGAGTATCATTAAATATATACTCTCTGATGATCATATATCGATTGATTATAATACCTAAGATATAATGGAATTGTCTTGAAAATCTCTTTTTTTGAATTGTATATTTTCATAAAGGAAAATTGTAATCTACTTCTTTAAGGCAATTTTAAGAAAGACTGCTTTTAGGAATAAGTGTGCGAACTTCGTGCACAGTAGTCCGTTAAATTACGATATTACAGATTTTTAATTATTTATATATTCATGCAAAAACAGAAATTTAATAAAAAAAATGTCATTTCTGTTATTTAGTCAAAAAACCTTCGACATAAAGTGCTTCCGTAGATATATTGAATTCCTGTTTATTCAAGGAAACGGATGTTAATAGTTATCAAACCCCTATTACCCCATAGCTAGCGTTCCAAATGCTAGAGATCAGGAAATGTGGCCGATAAGATTAGTTATTCTCGGATAAGAAACTAACTTCCCTTTCACACAGCCCTTTAAGTACATCGATTATTACAACCTTTTCAACCGCGAGATTGGTCGAAGGCGAGACACTGATGATGCTGATGACTAGTATCCAAGTACCATCTATCAATCAGAACAGTCATGACGGAAAAATTTCGTCAGATTTTTCGAACACCCGCGAAGTTCCCAAATCACTTTGAAACAGAATGTGAACTACCGAGCAGATAACAGTTTGCGAATTGCGAAAGTATATTAGCGGTAGTTGTGGTAGTATACATACGGATGAGTTCATATGAATGCAGTAAACACGCAATACACTCACTTCATCATTTTTTTTACAACATCTTAAAGTATAGACTTTTCACTGCTCGCTTTTTATTGTCAAAGACTTCCCTCCGACTGCGTTCCTCTGTGCTTGCACTGCTCAAAAAGCTTAACAGATCGAGCCCATCCGTCTTCATAAACGTGCGGCGCGTGACATCTGATTCTATTTATAATCACCGACTTACTACAAAATCGATAGTTAGCCGGAGGGATCGATTAGCTTCAGGGTCTCAATACGAGAAGTTTGGTAAATGTCGCGGATTTATTTCAGCCAACGATTGCTTCGTAGCGTATTCGCTACGAAGCAATCGACTTCGGCCGGAATCGACTTTAACACGAGTTGAACCTATCTAAATAATATTAACGGCGGTGTATCTCAACAGGTCGCGTTAACTGTCCGAATCTCGCTAACAGTTGATTGTACAGTTTCTTGTGTTCCCGAAGGAATTTCTATAGAATCTCCTCATAATAGGTCACCACCGTCACAGCGATTTTAATAAGTCACGCGGTTCGACCTAATAGACGATATATCGGCAGGTTATTAGCTTCTTACGTATATTTGTGTATTATACCTACGAAATATTGATAGGAATTACCTGCGCCAACATCGCACTCTTTGACTTGACATAGTATATCCTTTGCATTGATTTCGCGCAATATACGTTTAATGAAAAATGTCGAAGAGATAAATAAATACGTGCATCACGCATAAACAATAATCAGAGGAAAACGAACACATCAATCTGTTTCAATTTCTCTCAACACGATGAATATTTGAACAATACTTATTCCTCGAAATGCTATAATCGTTTACTTTTATCCTAAATCGTGGTTGATTTAAAAACAAGTTTTTAAATAGAGTTATCTGCCTCAAAAGTTTTAGCAGTGGGTTCCGTAACTCAACAGGAAAAAAGGAACGCTTGTCCGTCTATTTTTATAGCTAAAGTATCACAGTTGCCGAAAACTGTCTGTTTGTGTTTCATTTAACTTCTTGATTTGTGATGGTGTGTTTTGAAATAAAGACGAATATTTGTTTATTTTCCACACCATGCAAACACTATCTTATATTATTAGCATAAGGATTTAAATTAAACATATTCAAATGTAGATATGTGCGAGTCTGTGCAAGTACTTTACAATTGAATTAACATTTTAAAACACATGTATATCGAGTAATATAAACAATAAAATAGAATACAGTAATACAGCTAATACTGTATTCTATTTTATTTTATTTCTACACTATCGACACACAATAATTTGTTTAGAGAGTTGACGATATTACTGTCGCTCAATTTCGTTACGGTTTCGCTCGTCGGAAATACCATTAGCACCATCTTGATGGCTGGTGTTCTACCACCGTACGCTTCATAGATAATTTTCTACCACGTGTGGTACAACTTTGGAATGATTTACCATCAGCGGCAATCCCATTTGACTGCTGACAAGCACATTTTCAAGAAAAGAGCGTATCCCCTCTTAAAAAGTCGACAACGCACTGGCGACTCTCCTAGGGCTTGCGGGTGTATATGGGCGGCGGTGACCATCTATACTCTCTAGTAGTGGTTAAACATTCCAAATAAAAAACTATAGCTCATTCTATGCCGACCATAATAAGATAATGGTATAATGGGACGAACAAGCATCGAAGCGTAAATGCAAAATATATCCACGCCGGCGACGCTGCGGTTGAGAGAGCATGAAGTTTTTACAACAACGGTTCTAGTAGAAGCTCGTGTACGGTGTCCGCTGATTGTTTAAACATGTTTCGGGCAGGCACGTCTTCGCACTCCATAACCTCGCCCAGTCTGGCGTCGCCCCAGTGCGCCACCAGCCCCATCACCACATCCACAGTGTCGACGGACAGTACGCAACCGCAGGTGGGTGATAAATTATTATTTGAATTGTGATTAATGAAGTTATTCGATTAAAAATCAAATTGCATACTTTAAATTTTATTTACGGCATACGTTTTTTTTTTTTCGTCCATGCATATTGTAAAAGAATGTCATGTTATTAAGTAATTTGTTAGTCAAAAGTAGATCTTAGAGCCACTCGCTGTACAAATGTTGTATTATGGTAACAGCATTTACAGATTCTAATCCTAAACGTTAAAATAAATAATTTAATTTTCTGTATAATTAGTCCAAAAAAAACTGTTAAGTAACATTTCTTGCAAAAATTAACGAAAACATGTCTACAAAATTCTTTGGAAAAAAATTATAGAAGCTTTCGCTCGACCGATGTATATAAATTAATTTTTTTCTTTTTTATTTATCTAGTATTTTTACTAATTTTTTATAATATGTTCACAAAATTATCTTATAAATAAGTTATGCATTTGCTCAGTAATGTGTAACACTATCTATTGCACCGATTGCTCTGACTCACAAGCATGTGATGTAACGATTTTGAAGTGAAACTTCTTTAGGCGCGTTACAATCAATTGGCTTTGATGAGACGAAAATTGACTTCAACCGATAGCTAAAAGAAAAGAATAGGAGAATAGTTTCTACTCTCTTAATTAAATGCGTCACAGGCATTTTGCACATTTTAAAATAAAAACTTCCACTTTAAATTCTTCGATACACGAGCCATACCATTTTATTTGTTATTGTATAAGATAATTGTCTATACATACTGTAGAGAATGTTCAGGTGCAATAAATGACTTGATCAGGTGGCGACGTCGACGGCCACGCCGCAGTCGCCGAGCGCGCACTACATACTGGCGCCCTCTAACAGGGCCGTGGGGAACGCCACTGTCACCAAGAAGGGTAGGTTTCTGAATGTGTGACGTCATAATTCAGGCGTCTACTTATGCCAAGTTCTCCGTCTCTAAGATAATGTGATACTTTTGAAAATAAAAATGCAATATAAATAAATGAAGTGTAGTAACTAATAGCACCGACATATTAATTTAAAAAAACGGCCAAGCGTGAGTTGAACTCGTTCATAAAGGGTTCCGTACCCCCGTACAATGTTTTGAAAATGGTTCAGTAGAAAAAAACACCTTTCTTTTACAACGACTCCCTTTAATTTTTAACTTTATTTTTTTTTATTTGTTATTATAGCGGCCATCGTAATACATAAACAGTGAAAATTTCAAATGTCCAGTTATTACAGTTCAAGAGATAGAGCCCTGTGACTGACAGACGGACAAACAGCGGAGGCTCAGTAATAGGATCCCGTTGGTACCCTTTGGGTACTGAACCCTAAAAAAGGGAGGTGTTGTAGGATACCCGTTTGGGACAAATTTCCTTGCGTTGTATATTGTGTACAATGAAATAAATTAGTAATCCTTGAGAGTAATTAAATAAAAATAAAAAATTGTAAAGAAGGAACCGTAATATTGTAACTAATATATATATTTTTAATAAATAATATAGAAATAAATATTAGATTATTATGAAAATATAAATTAATAATAATATATATAAATAGTAATAAAAAAATATAATCAACCAGTAATATAACGTTACCTACTGCAGCAAAAGTGTCGTGATGGTCGAAGTCTTTTATGTTTTTTCGGCCAAGCTCTCGTTGGCCAAGCGTTGGGACTGTAACGTGCGATAAGGAACTTCGTTCCAAAACTTCATTTCCAAACTTCGTTCCCAAACTTCGTTCCAAGACTACGTTCCAATAGCAACGTGATGGTGATAAGAAAGCGACAGGTGATAACAAAAGTGAGAGTTCGCGTTTCGATCAATTTTTATGATAATAATTTGACAGTTACACACGTGCGTATTGCATGCTACGTTTGCCGTGTATATATTGAATACGAAAAAAAATCTCTAGTGGGTATGCCACTTTATAACGGGTGAATTAAAAATGGAATTCTATGGTCTAAGTATAGCTTTATATTTAGAGAACTATATGGAATCATTGTATCCTATGAACGTAATTTGATGATTTTTATTAGTTTTATTTTTACTAATGCGCTAGATCATATAGAAAATTATGCAGTTTAATCTTATTTCAATAGTACCTTTAACGATAAACATGTAATAAGTTACCATTAAAAACATCAAATATCCTATTTATTGTCTATCACATACCATTTATTAATTCATTGCCGCATAAAAATCATTACCGTCTCGTAAAAGTCATTAAAGGGGTAAATAATTAGTTTTTGTATAATACATAATTCTGTAATTGTATTACTAAAGCCCCCCCTCTTTTTTCAGGTAGTCAACCACCTTTAGCGACGCACGTATAACCCAAGGGCACCCGACTAAAAAATAATAATAAGACATTATCGTGAATGTTCAATTTCTATTACAGCCTCACCATTTATACTTTTTATTTTTAATTTCAATAGATATAATAAAAAATGTTATTTAGTTATTATATAATGGTTTATATAAATCAAAACCGAAAATAGACCTACAGTTGATGTGACATTGTCATGTTTAATTAGCGAACACGAAATATACAATGTGTATATAATAAAATGTATATATTACGAAAAAATGTCTTATTCTGACATAAATTGTCATTTATTCCTGAAATAGTCAGGATTTCGGATCTAAAAATCAATTTTAAAATAAATATAAAATAAATAAAACGTACATAATAAAATATTCGTCCTTTTGTTTTACATTAAGTATTCTCGAATAACTGTTTAATGTGGGTAAATGATAATTTATATCAGAATGTATACGAAAATAAGTTTGAATCAAAAACTGCTATCCGTCAATTGAGAAATTCACCCCATTTGAGACTGGTCTTGTCGATGTAAGTAGATTGTATAGATAAATAATATGTAATATTAAATATTAAATCCATTAAAAAAAAAATATCTGATCTTCATCCATGGCCTTTTTCATTATCGACTTTAGATGTATAAATATTGTAAATAGTGTTTTTACGTCTTCATTGATTAGTTATATTTTCTACATAAAAAAAAGAGAGTATATAATAATCATATCGCAAATAATTCAATTATTGAAATAGTGATGCGATGACTGCGTGGATGTTTGTTTGTCTGTGCGTCGACCGTCTCTTAGCGGAGCAAAGAATATATTTTTTAACCAACTTAACTAAAAGATAGACGTTCTATGTTTGCCTGCGTGTATTTTTTAAGTATGTTTAGCGGTAATTCGTCAATTGTGAATCGATCCGAAAAAAATTTTTTTTTGTTCGAAAGGCTATAACTCTCGAGGTGGTTCTGTAGTCGCCAAGCTGGGATCTGATGATGGTGCCTAAGGGTCATAGAGGGATATCCTCTAATATTAAAACATTGTTTTTAGTTATACAAGCATTTCCGCCTGGGAGTCATCTGTCATTGCTGATGAGCTGATGGTGGAAGCCACGGCACTTCTTAGCAGTCAGCGAGTTGAGAGACAATACCGGATTTATCGACAGAAATCACCCTTCAATCGCTATTAGTAAAACCTGCTATATGCAGAATTAAAATTATTTACTAATCTTGCTATATATTTTCATTCTTCTACACGATTTCAAACGTGACAATCGAAACAGAAGCAAATCGAAACTCTTCAACGATAAAAGTAGGATTAGGGTGAACTAATTTAATGTGGGAGTAGTGAATACAAATTTGATCTGGATGAATTGAAAAATTTTTTTATTATAAGTAATTAGTTTAATTTATATAATTTGTGTAATAATAATTTGACAGTTGTATTCTAACGAAGAGTGACAAATGTGGGTATGATTACAACTAACGAGGAATCAAAACTGCCTTTACACTTGATCCTTACGTAAATGAAGGAGATTCCTGGTCAATTATATTAATCGTGTCTCAATCCACGTTAAAATTAGCTAAATGAATTTCAATGTTTTGATTACTCGTTAAATAAAAAGAATGTAACAGGAAATAACTTTAGCAGAAGTAAAATAAAATCCGCATTCATAAGCATATTTCAATAATTAATTGTTTTATAAATATAATTCATAAATTTATCATCATATCATAAAAAAATCATGAATATGAAACTTGAGGTATTAAGTCCAAACGGTATATCGTTCTTTTAAGGAAACACGACATTTATCTGGAACAGACTTCAAAAATTATTAATTATTATTTTCATTTGATTAACAAAAAGCGGTTATTAAGTTTGTAAAAGTTATTTTTACCATAAATACAGCAGTGTTTCCAGTATTTTATAATAAATCGTGCTGACAATCTACTCCGAAAATATGAGTTATTTATGGACGTTGTGAAGAGCTAATGCCGGTTTGTCAGCTGTTATCTTCAGCCCTTGGCTAATGCTAGTTTTTCTATAAAAAACAAGTAATCGAAATCACGGTTAATGTTAAATGGTCCAAGCAAAAATGAAATAGGTGTAATATATTTAATACACAGACGATAACGATATCTTTGACGTATGAGGTGATCTAATCTTTTGGAATGTTCGATTGTTTCTTAGGTGTTTCGAAATTATTGTATATTTAATCGACTTAGGGCGGTGCGCTAGTATTATGTCTTGATATCGATGTTTTTTTTTTAGAATTTAAGAATGTGGAATTGCCTATGGTCGTGTGGTCGAATTAAATTTTGAATTGTGTTTGGGAATAAGGATGTTGCTGTTGACGTTTTATAAGAAACTTGTATTTTTTCTAACTGATAATGAAAACGATTGTAGTTAGATCATTGTAGCTAGAATATTTGTAGGGCAGTAGTGTAGCTAGAGAGATTTACTTCATAATTAAATTAATTTTACTGATAATATCTCTTCATTTAGAAATTATTGATGTGATTTTTACTTAATTTACTTAATTAAAGAAAATTTCCAGATTTTACCGTACTTAATTATTGCAAAATAGGATTTATTAAAAAAAAATTTGCTAGTAAACATATATGGGTAAATCAGATCCACTCCTATTTTATTTTTTTTTACTTGATACGTCCCTATTTTGTTTTTTCATATAATCCATTAATGGACACATATTTCTCACAAGATGCGTCACTTAGTCGTGGATTTTAGCTGTATAAATTAAAGAAGAGCTAATTCGTAATTCCAGATTTCATCTTAGTGTTATGTTTAAGACCTAAGAATTCATAGCGATCTGACAGCTGGAGTATAAGTCTTGTACCACGTATAGTGTTGTATTGCATTTGGTTATTTCATCATATATATCATTACTTTTACCATTATTTTCCCTATGTAATGGTAAAAGTAACATAATCTACGAAACGGTTGGTCCAACTCTTACTCTGACAACAAAAGGCCGGTGTGACATTTAACACACAAAAATATATATATCAATAATCAATTCTCCTAAGTGCATTGATGTGCAGTGAACGAAAGACAATTGCACACAATTACAATCGCTTAAAAATGTCGACATGTAGATCTTATTTGCAACTCGAGTTTGATGCGCACTTACAAACCGAATCATCGTTTATTCAAATCCGTTTCGTCTAGTGAGTGAGAGTTCCGTTGGCCCACTCCTCTCATCACCGTGCTCTGCTTAATCAGCTGTTCCCCCTCCATCGGATGCCCTATTCCTATCCAAGAGACCGGCAACGCGTCAGTGACTCCTCTACAGCCACTGTGCATGAACGGCGGTGATTATAGACCCTCCGATGACTCGCGTGCTCGTTTGGCTCTAGAAAATGCAACAAAAAAAAAACTTAACATTTTAATTACTTAGGTTAGAACATGCCACACGAACAATCGCTTATGTAGCACGAAGTAATCAATGATTCACAAGCTGATCTCAGTTTCGTAACTCCGGAAACTGAAACTAGAATCGCAGAAACACAAGATGTCGCATCACTATTTCAGACGCTCGCTGTTCGCGGTCTCATCAATTCTTGTGAGCTTTAATTTATATCTACGGAGACACTGTGCCATTTCTCATATCTGATGCATATCTATATTATATTGTTGTGGAAAATTTTTGAGATATCTTAGATTTTAAGAGATTCCTTAAGTCAATACTGTAATATAAAAGGTTTGATTAAGGTTTAAGTGTGTCGTATTAATTTTATGTTGTTCGCCTTCGCTTGTATTTTATTTAAATTTATCATTAGATGTACTGGAGAAAAATATTCACGGTTCCGTATTCGCTCAATAGTCTGTAAAATGAGATATGATTCCCTGAAATATTCAATTTAAGACTGACTAGACTTATCCGAAATTTGAGATTACTTGTGGTTATTCATCAAAAAAATTATCGTCTGTTTTGTTTTCTGTCTAAATTATGTTTTGTCAAAATTTTTACTCGCATTAGTAATTTCTTTTGTCGTAGGCATTATATTCTGGTGGTTATAAATTAATATTTTTTTTAGAAAATATGCATATCGTAATTATTTAATCTAAAAGTCGAATTTTTTTTTACAGTTTAAAATGTGTTATTATCAGAAAATTATGAACAAACTGAATATTTGTTTTATGTATCTGTTTACCGAAAAAATATTGTAAGATTTTATAGAAAATTTGAAATATACGGAACATAGATAATCCAAGTAAAATTATAATCACGATGAAGTTATAGCATACAGTAGATATATATTTAGATACATATTTACTTCATATGTTATTTTATTTTTTTCTTAATTATTAAGTGTATTTTATTGACAATTTTAAATAAAATGTTTCACTGTGTTATGACGCCTGTTTGTGTTTTAAGGCTTGAATATTTAATAAAAAGTAGTCAGCTGAAATTTTTGGGAAAATTTAATCCTAATTATAGATTACTTTTGGTCAGATTTCGTGGCTTTAAATATTCATCCATAAACTAACTCGATAGTTTTGTTCATATCATGCGAAGTTGACTCGACTTGATAATAAAATCGAATACATGTAAGCATGAATATATAAAAGATAGTGAATTAAATATATATTTATTTTATGAATAGTATTTAACAAAAAATGCAATACTTTTTAAGTTTTATTAAGTACAGAACCCTTGTTTCTTTTTAAATTTTCAATGATATCCATGTTTACATCGCATACGTTTTACAAAGCATAAATATCTTTTTCATCCAGTAGTTACTTATATTATCAAAAAATATTACAGAATCATTTTAATTTAATTATCTTAAAATTGGACAAAAGTTGCTTTGTACATCATTTGTAAAAGTAAGTTTTAACTTAAAAACCAATTCAAAATTAAAGGTTATTTGCTAACACTTGACAGTGTAAGTGGGACGATTCGTTGAAGAGGGATGTTTAATTCATTAATTAATAGTTTTTTTTCCATTAAAAGATATATCGCTGTTTACAACTTAAGAGCCAATATAATATGTATTTCAGATTTCAAATTTTAATTTTTTAACTCACGTTGTTATCCATTTGCTGGCTTAGAAATATGAAAAAAAATCATCTCGTCCGTCTGTCTACAAATAAAGCATTAGATCGTAACCGTACAATTAAAAAAAAAAATACTCCTTCAAAAAAAAAATATAGGATAGAGGAAAATTATTTTTCTGTGATACATAGACTAAAACGTTTTTGTGTAAATATACTATTGTGGGTGCGTTGATATGTCAAAATAGGGTTCCGTGGCGTTTTTCAGGCCGGCGGAACCCTATAAAGTAATTAGTTGTGGTGACGCTTTTTGAAAACTTTGTGAAAACCTTAACACTTGCAGTACGGAGTTGCGTAAGAGGATGACGATAATCGAAAAAAAAATCGTTTGAAAAATGTTTGCGGTTTACGTAAGTTAGCGAAAAATTGTACAAATTAATTTTCTAAATAAAACTTTGGCCTATGTGATCGATTGTTTTATTGATTCTTAGTCTTTCAGGAACCTACAACTATTATATGTGTATGTATATATATCTTTCAGAATAATGACCTTTTCAAAAAAAAAAAATAACGGCAACATCGGTGCTAATCTCGCAAGTTCTAAGCTTTACCTGAACAGTCACAACATTTGATTAAAAAAAAATGAAGTAAATCTAGTTTTTTTTGTTATTTGAGCCTAGCAGCGCTTATCATCAATAATACTTTGTCATAGTAGGTCTATTTATATTTTATTAAAATTGACAATACTAAGTAATTCCTTAAAGACTAATCGCCAATCACAGGTCCTAAGAAAAATGACGGCAACGAAACGGTCAAAAAAACTTTTTGTAATCACGATGCAAATCAACGAAAAAAAGCCCTGCCATAAAACTACACAACACACGCATATATTTTCATACACACGGACAAGCTTTTGCCGGTTCCTACACGCTGGCGACATAAGGTGTATGTATGAGAGATAACTTTTTATATATCACTACAATCAATCAACTACATTATGAAGAGAGTTGTTATTATTTACTTACATTTTAAAAAAATATTCAGAATGAAATGCAATAGATTTTTAGCTGTGTAGAAATTCATAAATATTCCCAAGCTCTCAAACCTACTGTCACAGATGTCTGTTAAGGAGTTTCATGTTTCTTCATCTATCTGTGTGATTCGTGTGTAGTGAAAGATAGATGATGGAACAGTGATGTCAGTTGATGTGGTTTGAAAGTAGACTCAGCGATTGGAGTAGAAAGAGGTATGTTGAGGTTTGGCCGTCTGGAAAGGATGAATGGAAGTAGACCGACAAGACGAATCTGTAGAGTGAATGCGTATGGTAGAATGTTTGGCAAGGGTCGCCCTAGGAAATGTTATGCAGACCGAATTGGTGGAATATCAAAAGAACCCGTCTATGTCGGACCAAGCTCGATGCAGGGTTCCGTAGTCCACTACAGAGAAAGAACTACGTTGTCACACTTTTCTCTATGTTTCCCGCCCATTGTAAGTATAAGCACTTTAGTCGCCTATAACTAGACAATAGTAATCTTAAAAGCGAATACTAATCTTAAATTAAACTAAAGTATAACGAAACAGTGTATTTTCATGGCAGTTAAGTCCTTTTGTTATGAAGCGCAGTATTTCGCCAACAATTCAAAAAGTGTAATATCCTATCATGTTCAAAATAATTTTTGTTAAAAGTATTTATGAAGCGTTAACAACTGTACATTTTTTCATATTTTTTCGGATGTACGCTTTAAAAAATAAAGGGTAGTACACAAGTTATGTAAATTTTTCGGAGCGATTATTTCCGAACATATTCACATATTCAAAAAAAAAAGTTTTTAACTTTAAAGTGCTTTTAAAAGAACTAACGAAATTTGTGCCACACGTTGATGGTTGCTTCAAAAAAATATTTTTCAACTTCTATTACATGTGTAGAGAGCCTCTCTTGAAATATTTATTTTTATTATTTAACTACGAAACTAAGTAGCGGCTTATACAACACACCTACACTATGAATTTCATCAACATTCGTCTCGTAATTTCAGAATAAAATGCCTGCGACATACGGACGGACATGACGAGACCATGAGGGCTCCGTTTTTGCCATTTCGCCTCGGAACCCTAAAAAGGGCCAAAATTTTAACCGCCCGAAACAGAAGATCTTGCATGGAAAGATTGATAGACGTCAGTGAAACAAGAGAGACATGCAGATAGTACCATGTGGAAATCTATAGTCTCTGTCTGCCGTTCTGAGAAATAGGCGTGAGTTTATAATATTGTTTCTGGGCTCTCGAGACTTTTACTATAATTATTGTAATAAAGCTCAATTCTGTTGCAAATATCGTAATTTTGAATTTGTATGGAGATAGTAATTGACTAGATTATTTTAAATCACATCACCCAATATTTTATATCATGATTACATAATTTTTTTATGTAAAAAAGGAGAATGCGCATTATTTTTGATCATAATATTTAAAAATGAGGAAAATCATTTTAGCTCCAAGAACTCTAAAATATTAACACCGAGAAAAATATCGTATCGATTTAGATTGTTTTGTCTTTTTGTGAATAAATTTGTTTTTTATTCGCAGTTCAAAATAGAGAAATAATTTGATTGAAAAATAGAGAATGGGCCGGACTGTATTACGTGTTTTATCCACAATATACAATGAGAATTTTCATGTAAATCGCTTTAGATAAGAAGGAAAGGAAACTTATGAGACGTAATCTAAAAGTTTCTATCAGATAAACGTCCCTTTTAGGTCGACCTTAATAGGGTTCCTTAGCCAGAACGGTCAATGCCGAGCCCTGTCAGTATTGTTTCTTCCATCTGCGCGACCGTAAAGCCGTCTGTCTGTTATAGATGCTTAGGTCTTAAAAATCGGTCAAGTGCGAAACGGGTTATGCACCATGGGCTCTACGATACTAATATATCCCTGTTACATAAATACCAAAGAAAAAATTATTTACTTATAAAAAAGGGGAGCTAAAGAGCCAGTGAAGTTTCCGATCTCTTTGGCTTTAATATAGTTGTATAGCTACAATTTTATGACAATACGGAAATAAAGGGAGAAAATAAACACGTTTCTCTTACGGGGACTTTCTATACGTTCTCTGAAAATTTCATTTTGCTACTTCTTATGCTTCACAAGATATAGCCTTTTAAATGTACGATAAACAAACAGAACACGAATACTAATTAAAAGGGTCCGGGTGACGTATTTTTAATAGAGAATTAATTAGTAAAAATTATTGGAAAAATGATAAAAAAGCTGAAAACTGAAATGTAGTGTATTGTAATAATTATTTATTTTTATAATATATAGAATTATTATACAATGGATTATTAAGGTCTAGTAATCAAAAATAGAGTTTTTTTTTCCTAGATAATAAAGCATGTTGGATATTTTTTTCTTAAATCAACGTGGCTATATTATTAGATTTATGTAACTGAAAGATTAAAAAGAAAGCTTGGGTCTGTCTCTTTGTGCGTCGTGGCCAAAAATCATCTCTACAGCAGTTTGATAGCAGTTTTTCGACTTCACTTCATCGTAGTTACATAATTTATTCTTTTTCATGGATTATCGTGAAAAACAGTTTCTAAAATTTAAATAGTACAATTAAAATAAGGCAATAAAGCTCCTGTTTATAGTTTGCCTCACATTTAAAAGTAATTATTAGGTAAATTAAAAACACTTTTTTTTTATATAGCGTGTGTAATATAAGTTAAAAAAGTGTGCTACAAAAACTGTAAAACGAAATATATTTTTTATAATTAAATTAAATTATTTTACAACTTGAGCACAAAAATATATAAAAACATAAATTTCCCTCTTTGATTTTCGTAATTTTTAACTCTATAAACTGATATATAACCTTCTTTAATTTAAACAGTTACATAGATCGTTCTATTTCAGGCACATTGTAACAGATTAATAAATTTGTTAGGGAAATATATAAGTTTGGTTTATTATTACCCTATAACTTTTTATTACCGGCAAAAACTATTACAAAAAATAGTCAAAAATGAAAGAAACCTATCAAATTAAACTACACCAATAAAAGCTTGTAATAGAGTAACTCGCTACTCAGACGTAATAAAATAGTGAATCAT